>CABFOQ010023944.1:5482-22912 GCA_900660455.1 Gephyroberyx darwinii
TATATATATATACATATATATATGTATATATATATATAGCCCATCTGGGTATAACCATCTAGCTAGCGTCTCTACCAATTTCTCTCTGTCTGTGCTGTCTGTTGACAGCAGAGACAGCCAAATATGTTAGTTGGCATAGCTAACATCATGACAGGCCAACAACAAATAACGGAATAGATACGGGGACTGGCTCAACCTGCTCGTCTCCTCATGTAGCTATGAGCTCCATGCATCTCCCCTGCAAATGGTGCATCTTAACTTGCAGGGTATAATTACAGAGAGGTCTGAAGCATTATGGGTTTAAATCCATTTTACAACCTCATGTCACATGTCATTTCACACTCCTTCACCTTTCTTGCCACTCTGCATTGTAGATTTTCTAATAAATTAGATTCTATTAGATCTATTCTGTTAGATTCATCTTCAAAAAAAAAATGAAAGCAAGTCAGAACACAAATCTGATTTTCATTTAAGCAAATAAGAAATAATCTTGCAAAGAACTGAAAAAAAAAACTGTGTGTCAGCCTGAGGTGTTAGGCCATTAGCTTGTCACATGTAATTGGCTTTCTGCAGTCTTTCACTCTCCAATGCAATATTATAGTGATGCACTAAAGCAGAGATGCTATGAAAAATAACTGTTAATAATGAAAAAATAATGTGCCAGAGTAGGTGTCGATAATCTGGGATTTATGTGTTTATTAACCTGGTAGACCTGTGCTTCTAGTGTAGCTATTCAACTGCAGCATGCCCACCAAGCCAAGGTTGGCACCTGTGGCACCCAAAGAAGATTACAAAAACAACACCTCTGCCATTACCTATTATAGCCTCCGGACAAATGTGTTGTATCAGAGGGATGAAGAAGGGAATATTTGGCTGGATTATGAGAGAAAGGATTATTTTCTGAGTCGAGGCAATTGCCAGTATCTCCCGACTACAGTGTGTGTTACCTCAACAGCTGATCGTTACCGTGAAGCAAAGCTGGCAGAACAAAGTTGACCTTCACATGGCACTGAGGCGAATCAAAGAGGAGCTGTTTTGGAAGGAGCAGCAGAATCGGTGAGTTCAGAGGCTGCGGGACGATCTGCTGAAAACCGCTCCGCCAGCACTGGTCCACTGATCAGCCACTGCCCCGCCGCTGCTGCTGATGCTGCCGCCCATGGGACCAGGACAATGAAACACAATGAAGAGAAACACCTCTCTGGTGGCGCACCAACACAAAGCTGAATTGCTGATGTGATCAGCTCACAGGACGCCACCACACCGTCCAAGGGCAGTTGTTTTATCTGCATATTGGATTCAAATGGGAAGTTGGAAGCTGAGTTTACATAATATTCTATGAATAATCATAATCATAGATTAATCAGAATATAAATGCCTCATGTAACCACCTCGACAGGAATGGACTAGCCCATTGTGAACTAAAGGATTGGCATAAACCTTTGATAATCTGTGAAACAGGAGCATATTTACATTTAATAGCCACATAAATGCTTAAACTGCCTTTGGGAGTGTTTTGAAAATGTATTAGATCACACACATAACAGCTTTCAAAGATGTGTTGATTAAATATGCTTACAGTAGATGATTAGACAAGGCCGAGCTATCACACATCAATATAACTGGGATTATCCTGCTGACTCCTAATACGTAACTGACATCAGGATCTCTAATCTTATGGGAACCTGTGCAATGCATTGTGAATCAAACTGTATTACTGTATGCACATTAATACAACTCGCATTAATATGCACTGGATAAGAATTTGGGTAAAGCCGTGGCTGGAGAGACCCATTTAATATAGGCTGTACACAGTAGAGCTGGAGGCTTCATGAGAAAGAAGCTAATGGTTGCTAGGCTGGTAATTAAATTCATTGCAGGACACCACACTGTCTCTCATTGGCTATCGGGTCAGAAATATCAAATGTTTGATATGATCGCGGCTCAGATCATTCTAGGGGAGTTGGCCGTTGCGGGTCAGATTGAACTCTTCATGCTACCACATAACCTGTTCAGACCATCTGTCGTGACCAAGCCTCAGATCGGGGACTCCCCTCCCAATTGCTGAGATGTCCATATATGGTGTTAATTGGCCCGATAATCTAGTGTGTCCCCAGCCTAAAGTGACATCACCAAGTTTCTAAAACACAGTAGGTACAAAATCAGTCCCACGCTCCTTTCTCCTCCCCTTCCTCCCTCTCCAGCATCCAATCACTAAGCATTTCCTTCCATTTGTTTCCCCTCAGTTGCTTCCGTGTTTCTGTCATTTCAGCTGCCCAAACCGCACCAGTTTGACTTACCACCTCCTCCCCCGCCCCCACCATCATCACAGCTCCATCTGATATCCAGGAGGGTGAGATCTTCAGCCCGTGGGGGGGTTCTCCTGTCTCCTGCCTGCACCTGGGAGCTTCACCCTATCGCTGGATACTTCTTGGAGTCTATGCCAAACCTATGCTCATGCACATTTCTCATGTCTGTCAATAAATGGTCATAATTGTAAACCTAGCCTCTCATGATTGAACTATTATTGTCGTTCTATGCTTTGAGTCATCTAAATGCACACTATAAGGTCACACAAACAGTTCATTTGGTATCTTCAATCAGTAGGAATTCATGTCACCATGATGCTTAAGGGGGAAATTTGCGCTTAAGCAAAATGTTTACATTGCCCCAACACCTTACCCTTGACGGTCTCTAGGAGAATGACCATATTTATAGGAAGATAATCCCCTTTGTCAAGACTTTTAAGGGACTTTGCCTTCACCCCAAAAAATCTATTGATGTATGAGCTCTGGCTCACTCTCTGCCCAACCCTCAGTACTCTACACAAGTAAGAACACAGTGATTCTCCATCTCTATCATGGGCTGAAAACTCATCTTTGCAAGAAGTAGCTCACATCAGAATTGAATCTTTCCCCTCTCCTCTTCACTCTAATATCCCTTCTACCTCTCACTTTAGCTCTTCATGCTAGGGTCAAGGCACTATGGGTCTGTCCCTTGCAGTCCAAATTGTTAGTTGTTATATTGGTGATCTAGGAATTGAAGCTTATTCTGTGACACGTTGAATACCTAAATGAAATAAGGCCTAGGAGATCTACCAGCCTATGTTTTTGAATGTGCACTCTTCCATAGTACTTGACAGAATGCTGACATGTGTGGCTATGGAATTATGATCATCTTGAAACTATATTTAGAAGAATTATATTTTTACTATATTTTCCCCAGCCACTAACAAACCAGAGGCTGCTCCCCCTCTATCTTTACCCATCAGCAGACTCTGTCAAGGGTCAAAACTGGGATTCAACGCTCCCCGCCCCACTCCAAGTGCCTTAAATGACTAAAAATGAAATTAAAAAACTGAAACTAAACTAAAACTATATTGCTTGCTGCCAGAACTAACTAGTATAAAATCCAACTCCCGATTCCCCTATTCCCTCCACCAAGGATTTTATTTTTTTGCCCGTTGGTCTGTCTGTCTGTCATCAGGATAGCTCCAAAACATCTGAACATATTCCCACGAAATTTGGTGGACAAATTGGCCTTGGGCAAACTGATTAGATTTTGGTTGTGATCCAGATCTGGGATGATGATTTTATTTTATTTATTTTATTTTATTTTAAGCCATAACTATAAAACTAACAGAGATAGAGACTTGATTCTGAATCCTAAGGGCATTCTTGCAGGGTCAAGAAATCGACTAAACTTAAAACATATGTGATAGGAATGATGTCTTCTGGTTTTTCATTTTGTTTCTCAAATGTGGAGACAGCAGTGATTTCTGACTTATTAGCCAATTATTCACTCAAGTCAGGGAAATTCACCTTAAGTCAAGTAAGAACATGATGCACTTTCCTAAACAGGAAGTAATTGGAAGTGCAGACCAACTGCCATAGGCCCAAATCATAACTATAGTGACAATAAAAACTATATTTGGTGAGCAAGCTAAACTGTAACTGAACTATAACAAAACGAAAACTAACCATCGCAGTGGTAAGTAACTTAAACTTAAGCAGAAAATGGAATTTAAAAAAATATAAACCCGAAATTCCCTCTGATTCTGAATCCAAAACTCCTCAAATGTGCACATTTCTGACAATCTTTTTTTCTCTGTTTTATCCCATACTCCTATATTAATGAACATTTCAAATCCTAGTGCAGTTGTTAATTACTTATCTGCTGGTAACGTTAAGATCAGTTTGTTGAACGGTTAATCACTTCACAGCATGCCCTTATTCTGTCACGATCGTATCACCTCTAACAAGCTCACATGTTTAATGTTAATAATATCCCATATGAGGCCCACCACCTGTTCATTAGAGATAATTCCCAGCAGTGTGTGCAGTAAAAAAAACACTCTTGGATGAAATATCTGCCAAAACTAAGAGGGATGCCATACAGAGTTGAAAAGCAATTAAAAACAATTACAAAGTGATGCTCAATTTTCAGCTTTCCTTGCCTGTTTGTATCAAGAAAAAGAAGCTTAGGGTAAATAACTGCATATTCTACAATCTGATAGGCTAATGTCTTTTGTTTTCACAGGATGCAATCTTGGATATTACTCCATTCAGACCTGCTCCCACTTGGCTCCCGAGAGGAATTACAAGTGCAATTCTTGCTCCCGATTCTTGCTAGCCTATAAATGCCACAACTTCAATTATCCCTATTCCAGCCAAAATGTTCCCTATAAAAGGTGTCATCTCAAGTGCAATGAAGGGAATCTTTTACCTTATTGTGTGGGCAAAACTAGATGTGCATCTCTGGCATTGTGGCTCCATAAAATGCAAAACTTCTCCCGCTCAGGTCACTTCTCATTTTGTTACCCAGCTTCTTCTCTCAGTACACCGACAAAGAGAAGGTAACGCAACCCAGAAGAGGAGCTGACTTTGATATGCCTCTATTGGGGAGAGAGGTATTAGATACATAGACTTACAGTTTTTCTCAGTCTCTTTGGTACATTTCTCAGATCAGAATTGAAATTCTCAAAACTACTTTGTTTCAACCTCCACATCATCTAGTCACTTGTGCACATCATAAAAGCAATTTCTCATTCTTTTGAACAAACTGCAAATGCTTTGGCACATTCATGCAAATGATTATGTACAATTGTCTGCTGTTTCCTACATTATCAATTGCTTATGTCATGTTCAAAATGTATTATATTGGTTCTCTGTTGAATAGTCTTACCCCCCAAAACATCTAGACATTAGTTCATTGCATAAGTCATTACATGCAAAATAGTTGAACCAGTTGTCATAATCTGTCAAGCATATTTTCTATACATTTCTATTAGACTTTTTTTGTAAATGTGTCCTGAATTGATGAATTGCTCTCAGGTGAATCTTGACTTTCACTAATGAAGGAAGGGGAATATGTGAAGCCAATCAACCAATGATCAACCAGTTCTCTAAAATAGCTCAGAGGTGCATCTCCTCACCTTCTTAGACACCCTCTACAGGGATCTCATCCCCGATGATGACAGGGGTCTGATTCGAGATGATTTATGTGGTAATTTGGGATAATGTGAGTTTCCATCACTCAAACACCATCAGGCAATGGTTTGTGATCCACTACAGGATGCTCATGGAATTCCTCCCACCCTATTCCCCATTCCTTAACCCAATTGAGGAGTTCTACTCAGCATGGAGGTGGAAGGTTTACGGTCGCCAGCCACATACTCAGATGATCCTGCTGGCTGCCGTGGATGCAGCATGTGAGGACATCGCAGCACACACTTTCAGAGGCTGGATAAGAATCTGAAAAGATTCTTTCCGCGCTGCATTGCAAGGGAAGATATCCGTTGTGATGTGGATGAGAATCTGTGGCCCGACGGACAGGAACGTCAGGAGGTGTAGAAAGACTGTACTGTAATTCCCCATACAGCACTGCATGTACAGGTCTGCCTAAGGGGTGTTTCCTATGTTTACATTTCTAATTTTGTATTTTTTTCCTTTGTGCTATGCAGTTCTGTAAAACAGTCTTTTTCTTTTCTGTATCGCAATGACATGGTCTGTCAACAAAGTACAGTACAAACAGTAAAAGCGTAAATGTGAATCCTGTCCAATCTCTTGCAATCAATCTCCCACATGCAGTAATGTGTAACTTTGTACTGTTGAAATTGATATATGCCACACAGAAAAAGTGCAGCCTTGTGCATTTTCAATCATTGTTATGCCATAGTTTACATCAGAAAATGCTTAGAGTACACCGTTATATTGACAACATGGCTAAGCATTCTGACCATCTTGTTTGTAAACAATGACACAAGGACTTGTCATTCTGATGGCATATTCATTGACATAAAGATTTACTTTTGAGAGAGAAACTAAGGATTTTGAGCAAGTTACGGGCTTTTGCAGGTAATCCATTGTGTGATGTTTGTACGAATTGTTTCAAGAAATGCACTCACTGTTTTACAAATGTTAAGGATGATTCGAGAAATGTACCAAAGTGACTGAGAAAAACTGTAAAAGACTAGCCGCTTGGGGCTGAAATATTGATTTTAAAACTTTACTTTGATTTTTTTGAGTTTCTCACCATTCTTAGAAAAACAACTGAGCTTAGGCTATATTTTTCTGTATGTGTGATTTTATAACCACTGCTGCTTTACAGATTTCCTGTTGTATTCTGTAGTTTATTGTTTATTGACAGTTTATTGACTTGATCATAGGAATAGATGATAGTGCGAGGGAAAATGAAAGAGAGAGGGAGAAAACTAATCCAATGTCACTTATCGCCTGGGAGATGTCTGCAAGCACTGCCGACTGACATGTTTCCTAGCTCACGCACACACACACACACTCATATGAATGCACACATGTACATTCTCTGTAACACAAATGCATGCAGGCACATACTGACAAGCACAACCACACTATTATACACTCACTAGCCATTAAACACTGTCCCTGACATGTAAACTCTCTCTCTCCTTCACAAACACACACAGACATACTTGCCAGCCCTGCCAAGACGCACTGTCCCTGACACACATCAACACACACACACACACACTTATGTCAGCGCTGCCAACAAGCATCGCCCCTGACATATGTCAATCTTCTGCCTGACATAGAGGCGGTATGGGATTTATATAATGCCATATTAGTATTCACAATACATTACCCATGCACCGGTGCGACTCCGGTTCGGGGAGTGGAATTTTTTATATATCTGACATTTGTTAGGAAAACAAGTAGTGTTATTCTCCAGTCGGCTCCATGTACAGGAGAAGGGAATCCTGATGTATCTGACATTTGTTGGGTAGCAGGGGAAACTGCTGGAGAAAGCGTTTTTTTCCCCTTTTTTTTCCTTCTCCAGCTTGTTTGCGGACATAATGCAATGTGACTCAGTGCATGGAAAAAAAGCATCTTACATGTAAATATTGAATCACCCAGCCCGTGAGTCAGCCAGCCAGCTGGTTAGTCAGACAATATGTGTTAGGTGTGGGTAGTCCATTAATGTCAAATGGTAAGTGTGTAACCGGCCTACAGCTCAGGGTACCATATGCTCCTTTTTTTCTGGTTACTAAGAGCTCACTCTGGCTTGAAAGGGTTTTAACTATTTCTCCTGAAGTGGTGCAACATGTGATAAAACTAAGGAGATTTCAGTCGCTACTAATGTGACGATTCTCAGAGATCAACTCCAACTCATGATGCATTTCTTTCTTGATGGAAGCTGTGTCCCTTGAAGAGGAAGAAGAAGAAAAAGAAGAATAATCATCATCATCATCATTATCATAATTGCAATAGTAATATGGATTGGTCAATTTCAAAATGTCATTTTATTTTGGAATAGATTTTAAAAGTAGCCTACTTCCATTTTTGAAAGCATTTTTTTGAAGGTAAAATCTTTGAATCTATGTGTTCAAATGCTCTAATATGCTGTACTTTAAAGGGTTAAAAAAAAAGGACCTGTATTGTGTGAATGCAGATCAATCCAAACAATTATCCTGTTTCACTGAAATTATGTTTACAATTATTCATCCCCACAATCCCGCGGATAGTGACAGGCAATCAAATTTAATACCACACGTCCCAATAAAATGGCATGGATGCAGGAAATACAAGAAGGTGAGCGGTGGTACACGGTGGCTCGCCCTTACTACTGAGACAAATGTCAGATTGTTATTGCTGTAGCTATCCCTGTGCCAAGGCCCTCTCAATATCCAGAGGAGATGCCAAATGAGCATTTTATGGAGATTCTGAAAGGGCATCTGAGACAGCCTCCTTAATATTTTCATCTCCAATTTCTGTCTCCGCAAACCTTCCATCTGCCCAGCCAGCCAGGTCCTGTTGTCTCCTGGTACAGGACAAGGTATTCTAGCTGTTGGAAACTGTAATATGAAGCCAATGTCTGTCTACAGGGGGTGAACACAGTAACAGAAACAAGATATCAAAAAGGACTTTAAATTTGAAGTAACTAAATGACAAATCACAGCTACACAGGAGAGTTGAATGCTAATTAGCAGTATGTATAAGCTTTAAATCACTATTCTTTATATGTGT
Organism: Gephyroberyx darwinii; assembly: GCA_900660455.1. NCBI lineage: Eukaryota > Metazoa > Chordata > Actinopteri > Trachichthyiformes > Trachichthyidae > Gephyroberyx > Gephyroberyx darwinii. Next base: position 13,984 of record CABFOQ010023944.1, read on the forward strand.
GTTCAAAGCAACATGAGATCCAAAGACACCAAGTTCTCAGTACACAAATTGCATGGATGTCGGTCACAAAAACTACAAAATTATTTATTATGGGGCAAAGAGAACAGTTTGGAAAATAATTACAACAAATGCCAAATAGGGACAAAGTTGCTAAACACCACAAAACTACAGCCTCAAAAATGAACATTGTTTCGAGCTTCACTAAGTAGCTTCACTAATAGTATTTATGGCAGGGCTACCATTAGGAAACCACTTGTATTGCAGTAAAGGCACAAAGATGCACAACCTTGTGTAAGGAGCACAAAATCTGGACCCCTGAATGATGGAGAGAAGCAATATGGTCTGACAAGTCATCTTTCAGCCTTTTCCTAAATCAGAAAGCTCCGATATCCCACCACACACAGTTCAGGATGCAGGATGACAGCAGGACGAGGAGGACTGAAGCTGTTCTGAAGCCAAAGGGTTATTAGCTCGTTATTAGCTACTTAATATTCACATATTGATAGGAGTTATTTTGTCCTCACCCTGTATCCATCGTGTCTTTTCACTCCAGTGGTCAGCTCAGCTTATTCTTCCTCAAAATACTGCAAACGAACAAATGAGGATAAATGAATCATGTTGAAAACGTGAGTGCCTCTCAACCTACTGGCTGTGGGATCAAACAATTCCTCTCAGGAGGGGATAGAAAGTGCAGCAAGCATGCAATAAAAGTGTCTGTGTCTTTAGATCCTCCCTTTATTTTGAAAATACCAGATACAGTTCAAGATGTTGCAGCTGTTTCAAACTGTGGAAAGCCGGCGTATGCCTCTGGGAAGAACATCATATGGGTCTATACTGTATCTGAGACAGAACAAACTCAATTTCTCCATCATTTTCTGGGCCACATCTGCTATCCCTATTGTTTAACTAACACACACACACACACACACACACACACACACACATGTATACAGACACACGGGGAGAAAGAGAGATGTAGGAGGACTATGAATGTCATTTTCTTCACAAACTGTGCTACAATCTGTGTCATCTCTCTTTTTTCTATCTCTCTCTCTCAGTGACAGTTGGTGCAGGAGCATTAAACTACAACTACTACTCAGCTGAAGCTACAGTAAGGTAATAATATAGGATATCTGTGTGTACTGAGCAGCTTCAATGAAGGGGTTGAGTGCCTTGCTCAAGGGTAGCTCAGCAGTCATTGTTGAGGGAGAGGAGACCCATTCATCTTCCCAGCCAGTCTGGGCATTTGAAATGGCAAGTTTCCAGTCCCAAGCCTGCTTGTCTAACCTTTCGGCTGCTGCTTCCCCATCTTGGTAACTGATGCAGGAACCCTGAGTTGATTTGTGCACTTTGAAAGGCCCTGTCATTCTCTGGTTTTGATATAAAATTGCTTTTAATGTGGTGGGCTACAGAGGCTTTTCAGTTACATAACAAATCTCCTAGCAACCGCGGCTGATGCCATCACGGAGAGCCAATGGAGAATTGGTTGTGCACAAATAATGGCTAAATATATAACAAACAGACACCTGAAAATTATTGTGGTAGGAGGTAGTCAGTTCATTAATGTTGTATGTGAAAGTGAATAGTGTAATTAGGTACATTTGTTTCCAAATGTAGGTTACTGTGACTCAGAGTGTTTTGGAGTAGAGACTAGGGCTAAAGACAAGACAGTTTACTGAGTTGTAGTTTGATGAGATTCAGTTTAACCTAAATAATCCTGATTTTTGACTTTGTTAGCAAGACAGCAGGCTAGTCAAACAACTGATGTTGCCATTACTGCTAGCTTTTACTAGATATGTTAGCTAGTGTGAAAATCAAATGTGTTTACAAGACAGTGATAGTTAGCTAATCAGATAGCTAGCTAACAAACTGACACCTAAACACAAAATTGATCAGATGTATCAGTGATGAAATGATCAGTTTCCAGTCAAAAACCATTTCAACTCAAAAATTCTGTTGAAACGGACAAGTTGTACGTTTGGAAACGCAATGTTCATAGCCACTGTTACTCAGGAACTGAGGACCTCCAACATGGATGCCATAGGGTGTGTTACATCACCTGACTGCCCTCTATTGTTTGGATAGCAACAGTAAAGACTTTTTAGAGCTTAAAATCTTAAATTCTTTAACACTGTGTTTTATCTCTGTCTTGTTCTCACAGACTATCCTCTTCCAAATGAAGAAACTGAACTTTCTTTTCCATCATTCATATTCAAAAACTGCTCCATCAACAGTGGACGGGAGACTGATATGGTGGACAGCATCTACTTCCTGGAAAGTCCAGTCTGGGTAGTAGATGTTGAGGGAGCAGTGGGATATTTGTCTTGCAGACAGCAGATATAATACACTGTCTTCTGTTTCGCTGCTTAAAGCTTAACTCACACCTCGGCTCTTAAGCACAGGACCCACCAACGCAGCCAACTAATTAGCTGACTCACTGTTGTTGGTGATGGTACTCGTTAGTTGTGTATCTTGGCCTCGGGCCTCTGCACCGCTATTGGTACAGTGGCAGCAATGTCTTACTCAGCCTTGTCTTACTCAGTTTTTTCTTAGTCAGTCTTGTCACACTAAGACATGGAAGTCCATCTTCAGTCCATCAAAGAAGGCTATGACATTCTGTCTATTTGACTCCTTTCTACAGAAGCGTATTGCATTCATCTTGAAAAACAAAAAGCCAGTTTTTCTCATTTAACCTCATTTAACATTTAACCTTTGAAAAACCTCTGTCAATTTACTCATAGCACCATTACTGGCCCCTGATTTGAGATTGACATTTTTATATGGCAAGGCTGGAACCAATGCTATCTATCAGTGCTTGGTCTCCCTTTATAGGACATCTGTCATATGTGATTTAGTCCTTGTAATGATGTCACAAAGTTGCAACTAAGGGCTCAGCAGCTTGAGATTATTTCATACCATGGCATATTGCCTTCAAAATGCTAGTGATGAAAAGATTGAACATATTTAACATATTTCTTATAACGCATTCACCATAATCAGCAGTCACCATAATCTTATCATATTTTCAGTCCAGAATTACATGGGTTAGATTATTTTGGGCCACTGATACAACTGAATGATGTTTGAATGATGAAAATTGTTTATATTTAACATAGGTGAAAGGTAAAAAATGTGTGTACTGGCCCGTTTTAGAAACAGATTTAGGTTTCCCCTTTAATTTTGCCTTGAAAAGTTTCAACCTTGTGCTCCTTTTCTCATAATAACAACAAAAGTACTATATAAGTAGTTATATTCATTTGATCCTATTGTATTATTGCATGTTATATTAAAAAAATATTAAATGAAATTAGATTTATATTACATTAAAATCTGGCAAATGTTTTTACTTTTACCTCGTGTCTCTTTCACATCCTCCTGCTCTCTTCCCTGCACATTTACCTCCACAACATGTGCATCAGGTCTATTCCTGTTCCCTGCTTTTCACGTCATTCCTGGCAATGCAGCCTTCCACTTTGTCATCACACTGTATCTAAAGTCATCTATCACCTTACATCTTCTTGGACTCTGGCCATCATTGATGAAAGGCAGTGGAACCGTCAGCAGGCAGTCCAGAAAGTGGAGCGTCATCGGTGCCCACGCTTCCCTCCTGTCTCTGCATTTCCTTCCTCTGACAGACGCATAGATCATCCTGCCGCCCTCTCCTAGGCCTTCGGGTCATCGTCACTCATATTAGGAACTACGTCATTCCTCTTCCTCATCCTCCACTGGTCATGCCTCAAACCTTTCTCAACTAGTCACCCTTCATCCTCAATTCCTACCCCTACACTGGGCAGGTATCAACCCTGCACTAGATAAGCCACACCCCTTCCTTTCACCCTTCACCCTTGCTGCAGTCGGTTTTCTCAATACATGAACCATGTCAAGTTCTGGTTCTTCAGTGTTTCTTTGAAGTGGATAGTCGTGCTATATAGTACCATCATGGTTCTTTGGAGGTTTATTCTTCTAGCAAATTAGGCACCCATTAGCATAGATATTGTTCTACTTGACAACAGAAGATTTGTGTTAATGTTGTAACAATTTAATTTAGCAGCAAACATGCATGGTACCTGTTGAATAAATTCAGAGGTTGACAAAGAGTCCTCGAGTCATGAATTACTATTTAAGCTGAGCTCAGGAGAGATATACACACACAGGGTAGGGTATGCAGATCTCTGCCAGAGAACTATCTGAACAGTGATTATAAAGAGGAAAAGACAGGAGGGGGGTCGTTTCTAAACATCTACAAGGTTATTTTCAACCTAAACTGAACAATATGTACTGTGATAAAGGTTTCTTGAGTCTCTCATGGGGTCGGCCTTCTGTATGGGCAAGCATAACCTCACACTAGCACTAGAGATGTGTACAACACAATTATATTAATCAGGAAGGTTAAGATACAGTGATTAATACAGAATATACAGTGATTAAGACATAATTTCTTCCACAGTACCTAAAAGGGGGGTTAGGTTAGCAAACAAACTTTATCTAGCTAACTAACATTATCAAGCTAATGTTGGCGTTAACGTTGTTGAACACTGTTCATCATTTTATACTGAAAGCTCTCCAAATTCTGTTAAGCTCTGTCAAAGGTTTAAATCACATCTTCAAAATGTTTCTAAAATCTCATCTTGACAGGAAAGCAATTGGGCATCCTTCATACTCTATAATGTATTTATCCCTTCAAAATATTACGTTTTAATAGAAACCTTTTAGATAAAATGCCATTTCCCTTAACTTCATTCACATTCACATCTTTTACAAGAATATAAATATGGTGTGTTTGTTCTTAATGTTAAGTGAAAAACAACATGGCTTTATCAAATGGCTGTTTATTTTCAGAAAAATGGTTGCTAGGATAAGAGAGTGCATTGGGCGATGAACTGGGCTTTGTGGGTCGAGCTGCTGTCATTCCTTAAGACATCTCTGCCAGGTGGCTGAATCCCTGATGGGATGATGACATGATCCTTCCTCCTGAAAATGAAAAAGGGAGAAAAAAAAAATCATTGATTCTCTCTTAATGTTACTGCCATCCAATTTTACCTCCCCTGTCTGTGGTTGTAGGATAGGATAATATCTGTAGTGCACCAGTTTTTGCTGCAATGTTTAAGTTGTTAGTTCAGCACCTAATGATTCAGATATTTTACTATGTTATGTCTCAACTTTGCTAATTAAAATCAGGAAGAGCAGGACAATAGATAAAAACTGCAGGTCCATTACAAAATAATTAGACTACGCATTAGAAATACTTATTGGTGAATAGAAATGAAGATGCGCTGTGATTAGCTAATCTTGGAACAACAATCTAGTGTGAAATTCCTGTGGTACCAGTAATATACTTTGTTGTTGACATTGGACCTACCTTGAAAAATAATCTTAATTCCACTGCTGTTAGTCAGTTAGGCTGCTCACCATGGTGGAAACTGTCTTTCAGGATCCAGATGATATATGATCAAAAGCAAGAGTAAGATTCAACAAGAGCAAGAGAATAACAAATCAAACTTGTAACCTCCTTTGTTCGTGGCAGAGCTGGAGCAGTCATTTGACTACAAGGATGACTGAAATGATGCAGCTATGCAACACTGACTTGTGATTGAGTCTTGATCAGTAATAATATCAACTAAAATATCACTCTGTTGGCAGCTCTCATCGTGACAGACTGACATGGATATTGTGGTTAAAGCCAGAGTTTAGCTCGCTAGCTGACTAACATCAGCCAGCTCCCGATAACACCAACTTTTCTTAACTTCCTTGGCCAGAGGTTCATCCGTCTTCAACCGTCAGGTTTCATTAGTAAGTGATGATTGATGACTGTGTAAATGATTAAGTTGTTCCATTTGATCATTATTTGGTAGCAAACATAACCTCACACTAGCACTAGAGATGGGACCTAATTTCCCATGAGGTGTTGCAGGGCAAGCATGCGCAATTATTGTGTCCAAAGCCAGGCTTGTCTACGTCAAGCCTTAGTAGTGTACACATGGGTATTATGGGTATTTTGCCAATCTTTAAAAAATGATTTTAATTATCTGGGGCAACTGCCAGCTTGATGTCCTATGTGAATGCAATACTTATGTTTTTCCCCCAATTTCTAGAAGTTATAACTGTGGTATAGACCCACGTAAAGAGGCCTTACAGCACCATTGGCTGGCTGTGGTACTGCAACTTTGTTTTAAAATGAACATAAATACTGGCATCGGAAGTAAGCCGACTTACGCCAGGTTCAGACTGGATGCAGAAGCGCCGCGAAGCGCCGTTCGGGCGCGCCGGAGTTTTGTTGTTTACACCAGCCACGAATTTCTCTGCGCCGGTCACCTAGCGATTCTGATCTCCGCTGGTTGTCAATGTAGGGGTTTGGTGTCTCTCTCTCTCTCTCTCTCTATTCAATTCAATGGGGCTTTATTGGCACGGGAAACATACGTTTACATTGCCAAAGCAAGTGTGAAATAAAAACAAAAAATGTACGTACAATCTCTCTGCTTGTGTCTGCTTGTGTGCTTGCCAGAATTGCTCGCGAATCCCGAAAAAATAGACCAGATGCCGAAACGATCGCTGCAGGGCGCTGCCATTCGTGGCGCTGCCATTCGTGGCGCTTCCGCAGCCGGTCTGAACGGTCACATTGGTTAACATGGGCGCTGAAAGCAAACTGCCGGGGCTTCACAGCCATTTGTCGCTATTCGCGGCGCTTCCGCGTCCAGTCTGAACCTGGCCTTAGGCCGGGATTACCGCAAATAGCGCCAATTGGTTGGACTTCTGCGTCCAGTATAATTCCGGCGTTAGTGGAGGTTTGGTCATTGTGACATATTTGTAGCTAAAGGTCTTTAATCTACAGAAGCATTAGAAACATGGTGCCAACACTATGACCTGGCCAAATTGTGAAGTCTCCACCAATAGCTCTAGGCTAGAATTCCTTGAAGCATCCCAGAGTAATTGCTCCATTGTTCAACAATGCACTGTGACATAGTGCCACATCGTGATTATTATTGTCTTTGGCCTTGATTCATATTGATTGTCAGGTACAGAGCCATGGCTTTGACAGATGAAAATCTGTCTTCCTCTCCATTCTTACAATTGCATGTTCTTACTTCGATAAACTGAATACCCCTCAGAGGAAAAATACAAAAATATAGTTTGCTTTTCAATGAATTCAACAAATTCAATTAAATTGTTATCTTGAAAAGCTTGTACAAAATCGATTTCTTCCACTTTAATTCAAATATCTGTAATGAGACTGAGGTAAAACCACTTTCTTTTTCCTCGCTGGGTAAAAAAATTAATATTTTGGTCATGGGGATAAACACTGAGGAAACAATAATGAATCAGTTCTGGTGTCTGGTGCACAGCGTTATTGTTAGCTATTGTTAGAATTCCACAGAGAATTAGTTTGCCTTGTTCTAATAGATAGAGTGCCTGTGTGTTGACAGAAAGAGATAGAGGGAGAATGAACGATATGCTCAGAATGAGAGAAAGCAAAGAAAGAGAGAGAATGATAGATAGATAGAGAGAGACAAAGACAAGGCAATAGAGAGTGTGCGAACTAAAAGAGATGGATTGTGTTGAAGGAGCTTGTCATTATTGGCGTCAGTACAGTCTGGTTCATTGTGTTATCTGTCATTATCTTGTTCTACCAGGAATTCAAACTCATCTGTATTGTCTGCCGTCTGATTAGGAACAACGCTAGGGGCCTGTCTCGACACCCATACTGCATGCTGATCAGTTAGCTTTTTAATCATACGCAATTTTGCATGCATCTTTTTTTTCCAAATCTACGTTAAGGACAACAACGCCTGTATTTTTGATATGTCGTTTTTGCCTCAAAAGGAGTCAATACCTCAGACGGCTGCTATTATCTCCCGTCAAGGCAATAATAGGCAAAGGGCCCACACATCATAAGCACTGGAATTACTGTTGTTTAATTCATCATATTGTCTCTCCACATTGTCTGCTGCCTGATGAGTAAAAACGCTTGGGGCCTGACTGAAAACTCATACTAATCATTAGTCTTTTTGTAAATTACTACGCAGTGGTCTTGCATGCTAATCAGTAGGACTGCACAAAAATATCCCTTATGTTTCATTTGAACTTGTTGCAGTGAAGTTCATAAATCAAAATGACTGTGTATTCATGACTAATTTTGTATTCTTTTGTAAAATAAGAGCAGGTGGTTTCGCCCTCTTGTGATTCAAATCTCCTATAGGAATTTTAATTGTGTACTTTCTGTACGATGTCATGGATGCTTTAATCTCTGTTAACAAGCTTTGTGCCATTGTCAAACTATACTGTTGCATCTGTCAGAATGGCAAAGGGGGTGGAGAACATCCACAACATTAGATGTCACCTCTCTTCAAGTTCAAGTCATTTATTGTCAAATGTGCAGCATCACTTACAGTCATACTGTACAATGAAATGTTTTGGACGAGGCACCTTCCAACATGGTAGGTACACATGAATCACACATCTAGTATATAAAAAAGATAAAATAGAATAAAATTAAAGTAGCAATAAAACAGATTAAGGGCTAAACTAGAATAGAAAGAGAATGCATGGATATGAAAAGCAGCAGGTTTGGCAAACATGAATGATCTAGGGATACAGATACAGATGTGCAGGTATAAAGTGCATGTGCATTGCATATAAGTATTGTTCATAAAGTGGCAAGGGTATGAGGTATAGGTCAGCGGTTCAGTAGCCTGATGGCCTGTAAGTAGAAACTGTCCTTCAGTCGTGAAGTGCGTGACTGACCGCTCCTGTACCGTCTGCCAGACGGTAGCAGGGTGAAAAGTGAGTGTGCAGGGTGGCTGGGGTCCTTAATGATTTTATTGGCCTTTCTCAGGCATCAGGTGAGGTAGATGTTGTCCACGGTGGGTAGCACCGTGCCCGTGATGGTCTGCGCGGTTTTCACCACCCTTTGTAGGGCCTTGTGGTCCTGGTG
>CABFOQ010023945.1:0-31616 GCA_900660455.1 Gephyroberyx darwinii
GTATTTTTACAGTTCAGGAACGGCCGGCACACATTGATTGACTTGTAAAGGCTTTGGAGGGCACACACACACATTCACACACACAGAAAAAGCAAGAGTGTGTGTGTGTGTGTGTGTGTGTGTGTGTGTGTGTGTGTGGCAGAGAGAGAGAGAGAGCTGCCACAGTTTTAAGAGGCAGAGTGAAATAATAATATCATAATAAACCTTTCATTAGCTTTCAAAGGTGGCTCTGTTTGAGGCTGTTGATGGTTTCCTATGGCTGCCCTTAGGGAGCTGTTAGATGCCAGCCACTGGTGAGGGAGTCAAGAGGGCTGTCATAAGCTTGAATAGAAGGCCTGACGCACACAGCACGTCGGTGATTACTCTATTAAATTGGATAATTACATTAGATTAAAACAGATAATATATGGAACATTAGGTCCAAGGGGCTAAAAACGGTAAGCTGTGTAATTTATTTCCCTTGACTGACCTACAAAAGAAGAGCTGTTCATGTTATTCATGAAAAAAATGTTGTAACTTGTAATTACAATACCAAGTGTACGGGAAAAGCTATACACATGTAAGACTGTAAGGAATGTTTAAGGGGAAAATCTGAGGGGGATTAAAGCAGTTTCATCATCAGCACTACACCGGCCACCCAGCTGTAAAAACAACATCCATTTGTCACTCATGCCAGGATGCAAATGATAAAGGAGGACAATTATGTCATTATATCTGCCATGTAGAAGAGAATGACAGGATGGGGGTAGGAGGGGGAGGAGACGAGGGGAGAGGGTAGGAGTAGACAGTGGGCTTGGTGTGTGTTGGTGTGTTTAGGATTTCATCGCCTAGACGACTTCGCCCTAATCCCTGGAGACTCCTTCCTTACTTAGGAAATGCTTCCTTCCTTCAGTCTGACAGAATAAGTGATTTCTGTTCTCCTAACAACTACAGTGAAACAGAGAAGCACGTAGGACAGCGTGGACAGTATTTCTACATCGGTCCAAAGCAAAATGCCAACAGTCCTGGTGCAAACAGAAAATCACACCGATGTTTTAAGAACAATTGGAATAGTTGTGCTGCACTGTCCCGAGTTTCTTGTCGGTATCAATTGTAGAATAAAAAAAAATGTCTCTATTGAGTCAAATGTTCTGCAAAAGTGTATGTTATGTACTCCTGTCAGATCATATTTTATAGATCTGGTAAGGCTGAAGTCATTCATTCAAAATACCACTCGGGAAAGCCGTGAGTCCCAGCTCGCGTCGTTGCTACTACAGCGCTAACTGTAGTAAATTCTGTTAGCTGCACAATCCGCTCTCCTGCACAAACATGACACGGGAATATTACACTGGTGTTCTCCACACAGCTCACCACTATGTAAATCTCTGTAAGGGAAAACATCATAAAGATGCAGTTCCTATCTAGCAGGGTGCTGTATCATCTCATCTAGAGGATGGCCTTAAGACAACAGCCAGCAGCCATAAATCTCCATTTCAAACGGGCACACAGGAGGCAAACGATGCAAAGTGCTGACACGTGTGTGTATTTTTAGGGCTCATCTCTATGCAGTAAGTGGCTACAGTGCAGTGGTGTGTGTGTGTGTGTGTGTGCAAGTCTGATTGTGTATATCTGTGTGTGAGAGAGACAAAACGTGAGATAGATAGAGAGTGACAGAAAGTTTGCGTGCACGTGCATTCATGTTGGCATGTGAGTGAGTGCCTCTGTCCACCCACGGGGCAGAGCCGCGGTCCAGTATTTTTAAAAAAAAGTGTGTGAACTGAACTGGATCTCAGGAGCCAGCGGTAAATGAACATGAACACATGCGCGTACACACACACACACACTTGCAGAATGTGGGGGTTAAGCTACAATGTCTGACACCGTGACGGTTGAGACATTCAGATCCTGGGTATTAAAAATATTTAGTTGTTTCTGCGGTTCAAAAGACTAAAACTAAACTAAACTAAATCTGTTATAGTGAGAGAGAGTTATATCCACCCTCCACAAAGCTTTGTAAATGAAAACATGACCACATACGTGTAATTAGCTAGAAAGAATGGCCACAGGATTACAAAAGTGCCATACTAACCAAGCTAGCATGTCTGATACAGTAGCTGCTACGGTAGGAAGAAGAAAAATAGCCTTGTTGTGGTTAGTCTGACTATGTTGTTTCATTGCATCAGCCCAAGCGGCTGGATTGTTGCAGGGTATTGACTCTGAATAATCCTGCTTCACTCTAAATCCTCATCCTCTGACTTCAAACACTGTGGAAAGACTTTCAATAGAATCTGGCACCCTCCCAACTTTCTCTCCATCATTCCCTCATTCTTTTTCCTCTTTCTTTTTCACTCTCTGTCCTCCCCTGGATCAACTGTCCAGCCTTGAATCACAAAGCCAAGCCCAATTCTGTGGGAATCTCGAGGAGGCCCCCGCTTTGGCTGGTGTGCGCGCACACACACACACACACGCACACAAACTCTCACATTCACACTCCTCTTGTAAGGAGTGACAACAAAGGAGGCACGGCTGTAGACCTGGTGGACAAAGAGTGTCTACTAAATGAAAGGTCCTGGGTTCACACAAAGGACCGGAGAGCAGGTTAGAATGGATTTGAAGGCCAGCTGTGAGAATCAACCAATAAACACTCGATCCATCACTTCATCCAACATACTCAATATATGCACTGCCACCATTCGGCTCTTCAGGTCTGGAATCATTTAGAGTCATTTATGAGGTGTTTTAGCAAACCAAAGCTTATGTTTACCATTACAGTCAAGCAGGAAGCCAAAGTGATTAAACAGAATAAACTCTCAAGATGTCCATGTAGCCTTTGAATGTCGCCATTAGATCTTCCTTTGCAAATTCATGGCCACATCATCACCCCTCCCCCTCCATCCCCAACAAAAAGCTTTGATGGATTTTTATCTGTCAGAGAGAGGGGGGGGGGCGGGGGTGTCACACATACAGGTCTAACATTTCGGGAGCCAACTTTGTTGAATGGATTGATGCTATGGTTCAGTGGTGTTCTCAGGAAAACACTTTTAAGCTGTTCTAAAATGTTTAGATCTATATAACACCAGGTTGCCATTTTGGAAAGACTGCGTGAATAACCCCCAGTCACAGTCTAGAGTAAAACTATGAGCTCAAGGTGAAGACCTCTGCATACATCATTAAAAACAAATGTCAAAAAGGTAAATTGTGTAGCTGTCTACTCACATCATACAGTAAAACTGCTGAAACTAGTATTCCATGCCCCTTGTATTGTCATAGCGAGTGATTTTCTCACAACAAGCAAAAGCATTTTTAAAAGACAATTTGAGGAAACAAACAGCAAGAAAGAACAGATGGTGAATTTGAGTTTCTTCAAGTGAAGCTGAAATTCATTTTCAAGAAAAGACAAAAGATCCTAAAATACAGAGTCCTATAAAAAGCAGCGTATTTTCCCTGACTGAGGCAAGCAGCCAATTTGTGACCAATATAGAAATTTTACTGGAAGGGAACACTATGTTACTGTAGTCAGTGATGCAGGGCTGGTCACAACACATTATCTGTCCAAGGTCAAAAATGACTGTTTGGAACATCTTGGATGACTGTGGATCGCAAAGCAGCAGTTAGGTAGGTATGATAGTAGGTATAGCTTTCATTTATTTACTTTTTGCATGACATCCCTAGAAGAGTGGCCTGGCAATCATACAGGCATATTAAAGCAACTTCAACAGAAGCTTGTTTTAGCTGAAATTTTGTTACAATCAACAGGAAAAACATATAACACAATACAATACAATAATCCAAAAACATTTTCTTTCTAAGCCACAGCTTCCATTACGTTAATTGACACAAAGTAACATTTTGTTTAAAGAGTGTAAACTACCATTATTTGATTTTCAATACGGAAGCCTGGTGAACATATTCAGTTGATTAATCATTGAATTAAGGGGATTTAACACATCCCAAATTGATTGCTACTTATCTATCCCCCACACACACCACACACACACATAGACCAACGCACCCCACCCCACAGGACCTGCTGACTGTCTTCTGCATGCTTTCTTCTTCCTTCTATTCGTCACATCAAGAGAATTCATAATTGAACTTGACATAAGTCTAGATGAAAGACTTCAGCATAACAATACCACATAGACAGAAAACCTGTGTGGTGAAAGGCAAACGCTGCAGCTAAAAACTGGGGAAAAAACATTGCATTAACACATTAACTTTCTGAGCAGTAGAATTAAAACAACTTTATCCCCCCTCCCCCCTACAGAGACCTCCTTGTTTGGCGCCGAGTGTGCTCTGCTAATTTGACTGCTGATTGTGGCGACCACCGTCTAGCTATGGGGCCACTGGCATTCAACTATGTCCCTTTTTCAATTCAAAGACTAAGAGAAGGGTAGTGGATCCTTTAAGAGCTGTTGAACGAAACCCAACTAGCATTTCTGAGTGTAAATAGCAAGTCCTAGGCACAAAAATGCTAGCTATCCGCCTCAACGGTGCCAGCAAACAGTCCTGACAGTGTCATCTTATATTTATTAGTGCCACTTATGTTACTCACAAAACAACAGCTTGCAATTAGAGGCAGGGCAAATAAACTGCGAGCCTGAGTGAGTGTGTCTACTGGATTCCTGTATTTCATGTTGACTGAAACCAAAATTACCGCTTGGAAAAAGACCCAAAAGCCACAAAGCGCCAAAGGCCACAGCCTCATGCCACAGTAATTCAGCATCCATATCTCTATAGTTTATATCACATGTACGACTATTCCGTTTATGTTAACAGCTGTAACAAGAACAGAGCTGTAACCAAATCTTGTACTTCTCTCCCAGGCAAATGTTTGATATAAACATTTTAGACTCAGAGTCTACACACACACACACACACAGATAAACACACACACATTCACACACACAGAAAGAGAGAGGGAGAGCAAGGGAGAGCCACCCACGTGGCATTGTTCTATACAGCCATAGATTTTACAGGGCCAAAGCAATTAGTCAAGAAGACCCTCTGTCATAGGGAGAAAACTAAGTGTGGCACCACATGTATGGGAACAAAAATGCCTGGCTGTTTCCTGGATCTTAAGAGAATGGACAAAAGAATTATTTTGCTGTTCAAGTGTGGACACAAAAGAAATACAAGTCAAGCATTTAATGTGTCTGTACTCAATGGTGCTGAATGAATGAGGGTGAATTGTTCTATTCGTCTTATGTGATTGAGTTGTTGTGGTTTTCTTATTCTAATGGACATGGAAAAGGGCCAATAATGCTACAAATCACCTTGAAATACAAATACAAATAGAAGAATAAATAAGAATAAATATCTATGATGTCATAAACCATATTTCAACATTATGACATATTTGTACATTGAAATAAAAATGCATTTTTCCTTTATTCACTCAAAGAAAGAAAGAAAGAAAGAAAGAAACAAACAAACAAAGAAAGAAGGTGGACAGTTTTGTTTTAGCTCTACATCACTATCCGAGCTGAATAATTGCCCTCAGCGCCTATGACGTTCTGCTCTCCCGTAAGCACTCCTGTGGAGTAGAGGAGGAAGAAAGACAGGAAATATTGGTGGGGGGTCAGAAAAAAAGTCCCCCTTACTTTTGGTCTGCACTCTAATTTGAGAGACAACAGAGAACACATACAGTACATAATGTATTACAACCACAGGCAAGAAGAAAAAAAGACTTAAGGGGCAGGCTAATGTGTCCATTTGTTTTGTGCAAAGCCTTCAATTAGCCATCTTTATTTGATACAGCTGGAGAGCTGAGAGAGAGAGAGAGAGAGAGAGAGAGAGAGAGAGGAGGGATGAAGAGTTATAACAGAATGTAGACAGATAATACTGGGAAATAAAATGAGTCTATAAAATGCTTTTCCTGGAGGGCTTGATGCTCATGTTTGTGTGTGTTTAATGGGTCACTAAGGGGAAAAAAAACATACAAATTCTTCAAGGACATCGTTTATGCAGAAAAAGACATTTGATACTTTAATAAGTAATTCAAAAAAATGAAGGAAGCGTTTGAGCTGTTAATTACGGCTGGAGCTTCAAAGCGCGGTTCATCTGGCAGTAATGGTTCATTACAGTTTGCTCTTCCTTCTGAGCGCTGTCTGTGCCACACATTTCAATATCTTGTCCTTAAATTAACCTGACTACTGCCTTTCAAGTCATTTCATAGCCAACAGACATCTGGGGAGCTGGGGCGGAAAAAAAATAATAAAGACAGAGTTGGTGGAATACTGTCGAGCAGATGGCCTTTCAGCTTTTTCGGCATATAACCTTCTTTTTTTGCTCTCGTTGTTGGTCTGTCAGAAAGTGTCTCCCCAGACGGTGTGTTTGTCATTCATGTTTTGTAAGGTTCCTGCACATTGTCCACACAACACACAAATATGCAGCCTGCTGAGAGCAGCTTCATGGGAGTTCTTTTCTCTCCCACACAGGTTTGTCTTTCATCCATGGCAACCAACCTGTGCTGTCCCAGTGCCCCGTGGGGCAGGAGTCAAATAAACCTCAGGGATTCTACCTACTATGAATCAGCTGTTGAGATCACTGAGAGAGCGTCTAGGAAATAGTAAAAAAGATTGGCTGGGTTCGCGGGATCAAAGGAATGCCTTTCTTTGGGACATTTTGATTTAAAGAACAGTTTAGAAAGCAACATATTGTGCTCCTATTTCCTTTGTGCTGACTGTGGAAGTGAAGGGTACACCATCTTCTACAAATAATATAAGCTCTGCCCCCTTATGTGATATAAGAAGGTACTGTATGTGTAATAGCTAAGTCAGCTCTGGTGTGGCAGTCAGTATCTACATGGGTTATTGCACCTGGATGACAGAACTGGAAGATCAACGTGGTAAACACACACACACACATATATACACAGTAGGACTAAAACACTGAAGGCTTTGGTGTTTGGTTGCATTTATTTTCATCATATTAATTACATATACTATATAGTTGTTCTAACTGTTGTTACAGAAAGTCTGGTGCCGCTTGTATTCGGAAGCCTAGATGGTGCTAGCAGCCAGCCGGTGTTGTTGACTGATGAGAGTAGATGTTGACAGGGAATTCTGTTTGATTTGGCAGGAATGCACACTGGCAGCCATTCCAGAGGTGAAACCATGTGAGTGCTGCTCATTTTTTGATTCTTTACAAACAGCTACCAGTTCTTAGCGCTTTACTTGACCGTTGCCGTGCCGCGTTTGGCCAAAGATCTCTATTTTGCGGGGTCAGATTGTTATTGGTTTAAATAGCAGAAGGATACAGGTTTAGATATTTAAGGAATAGCTTACATACATATAAAAAAACTGCACTTGTGCAACACTCACAAAGCCGTCAACTTTTGCAGCTTTGTTGTTAGCATAGACTATTTTAGAGAAGACATGCTCCAAAAACTTCGGCAGAGATTCTGAACACTAAATTCAAGAGAGAGTAGACACATGAAACGTCTGAGAGGAAAAACCAGGGCAATGCCCCTTCAAACCGCACCTAAAACACTGTGTTCATGCAGAACTCTCCAATAAATCATTTGAGTTCAGGAGTAGGAGGAAAACAGTACGTCTTTAAACTGAGAGGGATCGTTAAAGTGAATTGGTTTAATGATATGTCTCAGACTGTACAGTCAAGTCATAAGCTCTGTAGTCGAAGCCCACCCTGTCATATGACAGCTATCAGCTCGACTGGAAGAACTAACCCACACAAGGCAGGGAGAGCACACAGACAGAGGCAAGTTGTTGCCTGTAAGTCAACTGTCAGTCATCGCTAAAGAGTGAAAAGATGAAGAGGTATGAAACACCTGAGGGTATGAGGTTAAAACCATATGAGATATGGGGACAGATGACCTCTTTAGCATAGCAGCCTATTTATGGCACAGCCTAAACTAAACAATGAAATATCTAGGTGGCAATGGTGGCACTGATGATGATGATTATCTAAGATGACTATAGTTAAGAGAGATCTGAAAAATCTACATCGGAGCAGTTGATGAAAAGGGTATAGCAACGACAAGGAAGGCTCAGCAACCACACATATGAGCCTGTACAGGCTTGGGGATGAGGCTGGTGGTTGGACACAATAATTGCTTTGTCTGACTTTGTTTTTGAGGGAAGCGTGCTATAAACATCATTCATTATGATTTTATTATGACTGTATAGTGCATAGTAGGACACCATACACAGCTGAAGGTGCTATTTGTGTTTTGCCCACCACATCTCTGTTAGACATCCACCCCTACAGACGGCCTCCCGGGTCTCCTACTTGCACAGACAACCTATCTAATCTCAAGATCGGAGTGTAGTGGTAGATCTGGAAGGAAGACAGACCCCGCTCTGTTTGCTCTGAAGTAGAGCCTCACTGCACAAACACACACACACCACTGACTGGTCCACTGCTTTAACAGCACCCACACAAACCCTAAATCCTAAGTGTACACACAAATTCGGAAACCTACACCTACACAACATCTACACACATACAATTATCCACATAAACATTGATGTGCGCACACACACACCCATAAACCCTTACCTTGAAAAGCCGCCACGTTGCGTGAGATGAGGAACTTGAGGCTGGAGCTGGATGTCTGGAGAAGGTTCTGGATGTCTCTGCGGGCTGCCACCTGGTACCGCTCCTCCATCTTTTTGGTGCAGCAGGTCAGGTTCCTGGACGTGCACACCTGGAGTTCTGACCCTAAGAGGCATTGAAATCAAACATTATGAGCTTGGAACAGCATGGGTAGGTTTCCAGGACTAGGATTAAGGCTACTAATAAATTAAAAAGAAAATAATATAAAGTGTCACGGTGGCTCAGTGGTTGGCACTGTCACCTCACAGCAGGCACCCAGGTTCCCCGTGTTCACGTGGGTTTCCTCAGGGTCCACCAGTTTCCTCCCACATTCCAAAGACATGCAAGTCAGGTGGATTAGAAACTCAAAATTGCCCATAGGTATGAATATGTGTGTGTGCCTGACTATTTGTATTATCCCTTCCTCCAGCCCCCCACCGCCCTGAAAGCATTAAGCAGGTAGAGAAACTGGATCAATAAAAACTAAATCAGCTAAGGATAAAGTGCAGAGAATGAATTAAGATGTCTGAATGACTCAAAATAGTTAACTGTTTCAAAGCCATCATGGAAGAATGACCTGATACATAAAGCCAAAAGAGTTTATAGAATATAGTAGCTTTGGGATACAAAAGCCATGTTCTTCTAGCATGGCGCAAGTTAATACATGCTTTAGTGGAGCAAGAAAAGTAAAACAACTAGATTTGAGAGCAGATCTGAGCTAAAATGTTATAGCCTTGCCAAGTGATGTCTCAGGTTTTCCACTACATACAAATGTAAGCAATCTGCACACATAGGGGGACAATCAAAACATCTTAAAAGGGACCTAAAACTCTGAAAAGGCTTCTCAGACATGCTGAGGCAGAGTGTAAAGAGCTGTGGCCAAAGACACTATCAGCTCCCTGTGAGGTTCAGTAAGGAGGGAGCAGAGCTGGTACTGGCACATGTTGAGGAATTCCAGCTCCTCCAGATAACACAACATGAAAGAGCCCCAGGTCTTGCTTTTTTAACCTAAATACTTCCCAGAAGTATTTCCTCTTCAACACCACAGACACAGCTTTTGGTCAAGGTGACAGACTTCTGACTTGCTGTGCTTTGACATAAGCTGGCTGTTTGGCACTTCTTATCATACAGCTGATGTAAAACATGGAAGTAGCTCTCTCAAATCCCTCAAATGTATAAGTTATTTCTCACAAGCCTACAGACATTAGTAAATTCTAAAATCATGCTCAGTGATCTAATATCGCTGTGTTACTACTAAGCATCTACCATTGCCTGAATTCTGATGAATTTCAAAAGCGAAATAAGTTAATCCAACAGAAACAGATTACATCTTTCCCATTGTGGCAATGACTCTGAATTTGGACCTAAACGATCATCCAGCTGTGTGAGGTCACCAGCAAGGTCAATGGAGGAGCCGTTTTAACCAGTAGCGAGCGCTTTTACATACAGAATATCTGAGAGAATAAGATACCAAAGTGCCTTTCCAACTTTAACATCATGAAAACAGCATCCAGATTTAAATCCCAGCCGCAAACGCTCATATGGAGGGCTGGAGTGGTGATGGCCTTATGGGTTATTTAGAGGTTTAGGAGGTATTTGAGGGTTTTCCGTCTGTCGAATCTGTTTCCTCACAGTGGCAGAGGAATGGGGTGATGAAGTAAAAAGGGAGTAGCTTGTGGTTGGTAGTCAACACAGTTGGCGGTTTATTTTTCCAAGAGAAAGAAGTGGACAGTGAGCATGCACAATCTGGCTATATCAAAAGATCCATAATTCCCAAAACTCCTTAAGAGCAGTAAGGAGTGGTTATATATTATGTGTAGTGTTAATCTAGTGGATCTAAATTTACAGAAAATAACCCACCGGAAAATCAGTACTTTTCAAAATAAACATGCAGTTCTGAAAGTTTTACTTTAGCAATGACTCATCCACACTTTGTAACTTTTACATAAATATAGTAGCATCAATATTTTCACTGAAGAGCCATACAGAAAGATGCCATCTCAACTACTAGATGGAATTACAGCACTCTCATTTTAGTTTTTATTAGACTGCGTATGATTGAAGAATTTAATAATCTGGGTTCCCCTGCTTTAAAATCCAGCAGGAAAAAATAGCTGAGTTTGTATTTAAGTCATGACTGATTAACTTAACAGTCAAAATATAGGCTACACACCTACTAAACATGGCTACTTGTGAACCTTAATATATTGGTAGATTTTGGTCAGGCTACGTTTTTTCAGTTTCATGACGGATGTAAAATGGGGATTTCTTTCTTTCTGTTATTCTGTTATTGACACTTTCACGAGCAGAGGTGGCAAATAGAAAAACATCGATTAGAACAATTGCATATTTTGTATTATTGATTGGTAGACCATCCTATAGCTAATATCTTCATTCCATGAGTTAAACCCCCATCAATCAGACTGTAACATGCAAGCGCTGGGAAATTTGGCACCATTGCTCTAAAGTAGGCTACAATCTCGCAATTACACATTTCCAACATACCTGGTTTGGGGGTAAAAGGCAATAATTTAATCGGTCCAATTTGCCTTAGCTGGAAAACTTTGCGCACTTCGTCGCAGCTAGCCGGGCTTCCCAAACTTAATCCAGCACAACAAGACAGGAAGAAAATGCAGTTCATCCATTGAACACCCATTCTAATAAGATCCCGGTTTACAAAAAAGCCTTTTGGAAGAAATGTTTTGTCACACGGATTATTCTATACGTGTAGCCTGTAGGCTCGACTGGTTTCCTCAGGTGAGTCCCATCCACATTTCAAGTTTCAGGTCTTTCTATTTCTGGCGCTGCGGTATAGTAGTCAAGGAAATGATCCAGATGATCCGTCAAATCCAATGACACAGAAAGTTGCTGTGGCGTGTTTAAAGACAGCATGTTGTCTAAGTTGGTCGGACCGAGAGCTGAGGCGGTACCATACCTGTAATACCGCTGCTGGACCACCGTAACCAACAGTTTGACGGCGCCATCTAGTGGAGAAATCAGGGCCACGGAACAGTTGCGTCAAGTGAATTTCAGACCTCAGATGTTATATTTGACAGCACGCAAAAAAACGTGTAATGCGTGTCGATAATATCATTTAAAACATTTTATTTTTCAGAAGCCTACAGACACCCTGGAAACCAGTGAGTCCTGTTTTTGGTAATAGCATCACATAGCAGTTAATGGATTGGGATGCTTTTACCACATAGATGTTCATAAGATATTAACACTGAACACAAGCAATTTTGTTTCCTGCAGAGCAGCAATCTCCCATATACCTGGCGTCAATATGGCCATGTACAGCAGTAGTTCCCAAACTGGAGTCAAAGGACACCCGTGGTTCTTAAAGAAGTGCCCAGCAAAACGATAGTTATTAGTTATTTAGATCATAAGTTGGCACTAAAAGAGAATGTATGACTACTCTGATCACAGGTTTTACTCTGTCATCGCCTCACCTACAGTATAGACAGGCAAAGATGTTCTCAGATGGCAAGCCCTGAGACAAAACCTTCATCAAATGGGGCTCTACGGTCTAAAATGTCCATTTGGGGGTCATATAAGAACTACTGCTGTACCTTTAAGATCTAACCTCACCTAACCCCACCCAAAACAGACCACATCTGAAATGAATTAAATGTGCTGCATTGTCAGCCTGATGCAGCATTTTTTTAATTTTTTTTTTAATAAATAAAAACTTGTCTGTGTGAACACATTTCAATTTGAGGCCTCAACTTAAAGCATGCCAGCCCAGTTGGGTATGATGCATTACATAATCTTTGACCTTAGATATGGTGGCAAAGGTGGTCAACAGGATAGATTGCTGTAGCACACGTACAGTACTGCAGAAAGCAATGTATGCAGAGAATAAAACTATACTAGTTGTAAAAGGGTGAAAAGTTGTTGCCTCAACTATATATTAGCATCACATGTAAAGTGTGCATCCATTTTAGCATATAATGTCTATGAAGGCATACAATTCAAATAAACCAAAAGCTACTGTAGGCACATGGTTTCATTTTGGGGGTTTTCACAATATTTCAATTATGCCTTTTAAAAAAGGGACTGATACCAGTTTTGTTAGAAAAAAGGTTGAGTTAGAACTCAAGGAAAACACTGCCCAAAACCCATAGTAACCACATATACAATGTAAGTAAAAAATAAATCAGTAAGCAAGTAAAAACAGTTACCATTTAGGGTGTGCATACTTTTGTACACTATTTTTCTTGAATTTTATACCTTCAAAAAATTCTGAAATTGTTAACCCATTTGATTGAGGTAAGTATACAATAAATCATTACTGGAGAAAAGGTATAGTTCACCAATTTAATTTAGATTTGAAACTACATTGCATGATTGTGTGATGAATTAAATACTTCCTAGCTCAGACATAGTCAGTCAGACATACAATTCATTTGCTTAGAACCACCTGGCCGAAAAACAGCCCGTGTAGTTTGAGCACACACATTATCTGATTCAAGAAATTGGGTCATCTCCTCACTCCTACACAGGCCGGGACAAGTGCAATACCTCTAGGTACACAGCATTGCTACTTATCCCCACCTGCATAGAAAGGGACAGCTCTAAAGATCTACAACATCAGATACACATCCAAGTCTGTTCTTGTAATATAGGTAGCAGGAACCACAAAAACACACATACAATTGACATGAGGTATCATACACAATCTTAAATGACATCCCCTAAACCCCTCTTTGAGCGTGGAAGTCATCGACCTAGTCAGTTTTGCATGGATTTGCACAGCGAACATCAGTTAAAGCTGAATGCAAACCAGCAAAACTGACCAGGAACAATGATAAATAGATATGCCTCCTGTGATTAGAGTTGTCTGAGCTTAAGAAAGAAGCAGTTAGTTAGAAGTACTTCAAGTGCTTACATTGCAGTAGATAGGAGAAAAACACTACCTGCACTATAAGCACTTTAGCACTGCTGAAACTTTGAGATCATTGGCTGAGAGACGACAAAGAATCCTGGTTTCAATGTAGCGTAAATTGATATATATTATGGAATCAGGGTGTGGGTGATGTGATACCCAGCACTTAAATAAGCAATAATCTAAAAAGGTGGAGAGCAAGCAGGCCACCATCAGTTTTGCATAGATTTGCACAACTCATCTATTCTTGTAGTGCAACTATGCAAAACTAGCAGAGAACTGCGAGAAATTTAAGCCCAATTAGAAATTAAGTGGTCGGGTGGCGCATATCACAGCCCTTTATGCCAGAAGGAGCACTTAGGGCAGTAGGTGCTTGTCTATTTCACTATCTGCACTAGATGCACCTTAGCACAAAGACAGTACTTCAACTGAAAGATAAAGATATTGCAAATCATTGTCAGGGTATTGCTATAAGTGCCTCCACTGCAGTAGGTATTACATAGTACTACCTGCACTGTAAGCACTTTGACAATACAAAGACTTACAGCATCTATGCTGCATCTGTCAAACATCCAAGGGCCAAGATTATATTTCCATACAAAAAATGCCACCGCCACACCAGTCCATGGTGCAGTTTTGTCCGGGTTCCTTCACGTCATGGGCAGCCTGCAATTAAACAAAATATAATAAGCATGCGTTTCCAAAATTGCAACAAGTCACATACTTTACCAATAGTGTGGGTGTTAGATTTATTTAAGAAAGCTATATCTAAAACAAGTTACATTTGCCACCAACCGTGGTGTGCACAATTAGCACTAAAGATTGATGGGTTTGATGTCAAAGAATAAGAAGTTGTGATTTATTTAAGTAGCACGAGGTCACTGGAAGAGAAAACATGAATGAGTTGCGCAGCCTGCGGCCCGCGTTCCCTGCGACGGGAGCACGCATGCGCAATATAATATTCGCTGAGTGTTGTTCACCCCTCCCCCACCGTCTTTTAACATGGCGCCTCGAAGTGCGCCAACCTTAGCATAAATGACTTCTAAAACAAACAAATTAAATGTAAACGTAGCATTACACAATAAAGTTTCAATTAGGCAGTGTTCCTTACACAGAGATACTGCGACCCGCAATTCCGGACCTCCTAAAAAAGCAAGGCTATCGTCCATGTACGAACAGAGGCTAGCAGCGTCTAAACAGCAGCAGTGTGCTGCGCTGGTTGGGCAGGTAGCTGGCTGCGAGCTAAAAACTTGGCATTAGCCTGATGAAAACATGGCAAACCATCTGCGTTTGGCCTGTCCAATTCACTGCAGTTAACCTAAAACCCATCGCAGGCAGCAAAGGTGTAGTCAGTGAGTTTTCAGTATAGTAGCTAGCTAATTTTCATACCTGGTTTGCTAACAAAATGTGCAGTCGAGTTTGACGACACTGACTAGCGTTAGCCATCCAACAACGTTAGCTTAGCCACAACAACCGAGAACACAATTGTTTGAAAATACAGAAGCGTGTTATATATCCCGTTTGGTTTCACCTTCCGAGTCATTTTATATTTTTTAGGATGTCCGCCTTATAAATCTACATGTTGAGTTTGTATTTACCTTGCAAAACAACTATTACAAGTTATGTGGCTAAGCTAGGCTAGGCAGCTAAAACGCGCGGCCTAAAACTGCCCCATGTGCTGCTGCTTTGTTCTGGGGGGCACTTTAACTCACACACCAATGCACTCGAGACCGAGCAGCAAATTAACTAGATTTGCAAACTTACTTTTCACATTTCAGACGATTACTCTTATACAAAGATGGGGAAGATTATCAAAAGGGCAGATGTTTTTCAACTAGTTGCTAAAGCGCAGCAGAAAGCTCGGGACAGCTTTTCAAATCTCCCTCATTCCCTCAATGGTGGAGCTGAGGGGGCTGCCATGCGCCTCACGTTACACTGTTTTTATCGCCAACCTATCAATTATGGGTAAATGTTTAGATATTTCTATAAACAGAATGTTAAGGCGCGTGAAACACACGTAAAACGCACTGATAAGAAATTCCTAAACCAACGCAAAGATCAAAAACAATCAGAAATCGACTTCCTTGCCGATAAACATGCGCTCAGTAGACACTCACCAGCGAAATCCACCATCTTCGCTCACTTGCTTGGGCTACCATGTACTCTTACCGACAAAGAGAGAAATAATACGTAACTATTCCGAAAACTTTTTGGCCAGCAGATAAAAGCGAAATGTAAAGTAAAATCCAAGCCGAGCGTATGTTAAATTAGACCACGGCTAGGTTTAGTAAAAATGATTGAGGGATTAGGAAAGTGGCGCGAAGGCGACCAGTTGGTAACCATGTGGGTGAATGAAGGGCGGCTCCCACTGAACGTAAATATCTAGCTACAACCCCCAACTCCTCTATTAGCATACATAAACTACGGTACTTCCGACCCACATCTACCAAACAGCCTCCTCCTATCTCAAAGAAGGAGAGGGAAAAGAGATAGAAGAGCACTGCTGTTTTCAACACCCCTTAAAATAAGATTATAAAAACAAATATATGGAAGAGTGACAATAGTAGGTTTATGGACATCCACAGCCTATAGGCTATTAAAGTTTTGCACTAATGAAAATAAGATTCAAAAGACAGGTTAAATCTGTAGATCAAAACAATGGCGTCTGAGTTGTATGGATACTCTGTATGCTATAGAAAATGTATTCTTTAGGTATGCTGGCTAAACTAAAAACAAATGAAACGATGAATTAACCTGTTGCTATTCCATTCATGATTAATTAAATTAAAAGTAAAATAGTCAGGCCTATAATTTATATTCCTACATCTATATATATCTAATATATCGAAATCTATTCATATAATTAATTATGTATATTTCTATCTCTCTCTACACACACACATATATAGAGAGAGGAGTATCAAATTAATTCATTTTACATAATCCCATTCCCAAATGAAATAATTGACTTTTGTAAATTATCTTAGAACCTTAAAGGAAAATGGTGAGTGATTGATAATAAAGTTAAAATCTACCCTAAAATAGAATTTGCATTACTTAATTGTATGTTTTTTGTATGTTTTATGTTTTTGTATGTCTCTGTCCATCACAAAACTAACTAGTAACAAAACTAGTCTTAATTCATACAGCAGCAATGTTAGAGCTTGACTTTGTGGACTCAGAAGATATCAGAAGTGTTAGTACAATTACAAAATGTAAATGTTCAAATAAACATTATGTGAGTCCACAAAGTAAGTGTACCAATCAGTGTCAGAGGAATGGCTCCAGGTTTTGTATCTTGATGATCACAGATTAGAATCTTATTCTACTGAATTTAACTTTTGAAATAGTTTATCTTCAAAAAACTGATTAAACTGTTCAAAGTCAGAAATACTGTCAGAAATTTTGCTTTGGAATCAAAAGCCTCTGTGTTTTTTGATAGCATGTTGTTTTTTGTTGTTGTTGAAGGTTATCATTTGTTTAGCTTTTGCTTTCCCCATGGATCACCTTAAAATTAATGGTATTGGTTTTGATTGGACTCAATTTATTAGATGATTCATAAATTACACAAACAAACAACAATCTTGTTTTATGAGAATTATATTGTTTCAATAACTTATTCAATAAAAGAAAGATACAAATATTTAAAATGTAAAATTAAGACAAAGATAACGAAAATAATCATTTTTGTTGAAACTGCTAGTTAAACAATTGTTTTCCACATTAGTAATTAGTATTTTTACATGAATCTAGTAATAATATATTTACATTTTGCCTTGAAAACTATTAATTCATTTTCATGTTTTGTTACAGTAATCCAGCTAAATACAATAACAAATACCATTTGCATTCTGAGTTTATGCGGTTGTGAATAATCATGTGGTTGTTATGAATCATATAAATGTTTTGGACCAAGGCTGACATTTCATGGTTATGAGGTTTGAATTCCATACAGAATTAACCATTACTCACCTGGATTGTATTGAACTAATTCAACAGATATGTGTAACATTTCATTCTGATAGAGAACTCACAAAAAACTTATCTACAGTTTTTGCATTCTTCTCTGTTTTAAAGCAAAATGACTGGATATTGTTGAGACATTGTAGAGCATTTTGGTATTAATACCACAACAGATGAACAGTGGTTGCAGAAGTACTGCACCACTCTGGGCCCTCTGACAAAGTGGGGCTCTAGGCCCCCAAACTACACACCACACTTTTGCTGCTTCTAATTAAACCTGGAGTCTCTCTAAGCCCTTCAAGAATAGAGGTAATTTGGATGTGTGAAATGTTAGAATGATTGAAATACTGTAGAGTGAAATATGGGCCAAAGGTTGTTCCAAAATTTGCCCCAGATGATCTGTGCAATTGACAACAGCAAAAGGAAATTTCAGCAATTGTGCACAATTCTGCATTATTAAAGGTGCAGTGATTTGTGCCCAGTGAAATGTGTGCTAATCCATCAGCAGAATAGATCTCTAGCATTGGTGTTTTGTATTGCCATATGTTTAGGATGGATATGATCAGGCCTCGAATTCCCGCTTTGTTAAAGAAATGTGACACTTATGCATTACCAGACAATAGTCTTTTGAAGGCCTTGAGGATCATTTGACAAAATAATTTAGGCCATTTTTTACCTAACTTAATAATACAATGTGCAATTGCAATGGAAGGTTTGGCACAATTACTGCTCACATTAGAGGTACTAAAATGAAAATGATGATGACTAAAATGGTTTTGGTTAGAATAGGAAAACATCCTCCCATCCCCCCTCCCACAGAGATGTAAGTAGGCTCAGATAAATGATAAAAGATATTTGTTTTCAACAATACACAATGCATTCACTTTGGAGTTTCATAACTCCCATAGTCATTGCTAAAATCTGTTAAGATGCTGGCGATGCCCCACCCATCCTGCAGGCCTCTGAATTTATTCCCAACTTTCCCTTCACTTACCAAACCCCTGAGCAGTTAAGAGTATAGTGGTAGTTTCATAAATAGCGGTGTTGCATCTTTTAAGTTATCAAAACATCAGTCAGCTTGCTCCTCTATATGCACTTTGAAATTTCATTAATCACAACTGAGATAGCTGAAGAGATGGCTCCTTAAATAGTTTGTTGTAAGGATCTACACTCCATGCTCTTTAAAATCGTCATTTTCAACATACATGTGTCCAGTTACATGGGGTTTTTTTACTTTTTAGTGCAACATATGTTGTTATTTATAGTAACAAATTGTTATTTGCAATACATTGTGTTGAAAGTAAGCACGTGTGTGGTAGACAAGTGGATGTATAGAAATTACACATCCTTTTAAAGAGTGTAGAATCTTCTGGTGGCATGATCCCCAGGTTTATTAACATCTGTTGAATGCTGTGAATCATTGTAAACATATGAGTGATGCACAGTATGGTAGCTGGCCAGTAGAGGGAACTAGCAAACTAAATACTGTACCATATTGAGATGAAGTATATTGCTTTTCAACTGTAAGGGGAAGCTCTAACCCCAACTTCCCCATCACTGAAGTTTCTGTTGTTTTGAAAAGCACCTTCCTTTATTCGATCTTCAGTTTCAGAGAGGATATGGAGCATTCATTTCCAGAAGTTAATCAATATGTTTAATAATGCCAAAGATTTAATGTGAAGTCTCTCTGTACTGCATGCTCATGTCAAAACCTCATCATTGATATAAATTCCACTTTGTTAGACTTTGTCCTCAGATAGTGATGGAGCAGAAAGTAAGGTTTTTCCACACTAGCAAGAGGTATGTTTGATCTGAGTTCACACTCTTCTACCTGATTCTTCAGATTTATCAAGATTGTTGAACAATAAAAAGTCAAGACAGCTCACTCCAATAGCATAAGGTCTCTTCTCCATTTCTCTGGGTATAGTGTTGGTAGGTCTGTGCAAGCCCTGTTGTGAGTGGGAGCACTCAGTCATGAACCCCAACCCCCCACACAAAGCTAGTGGCGGGGCTAGTTCCTCTGCATATGGAGGTGAAGTGGGGGTGGGTGGACTAGGAAGATTGTAGACCTCACATCTTCCCATGGGGTCACATGCAGCTTATGGCTGTCCTTGATAGACCCAACCCCCTCACCCCCGACCCCTATACTAGAGCAAGCTCTATCCATTGGGATGAGAAAAGGTATCACAATTGCAAAAGCATTTTAGTTTTTTCAAGATAGGCAATATTATTTCAGACAAAGCTAAGGGATGAGCAGTCATGAACAGCACAATAGCACATGTAGTCTTAAATTTGTTTTTGTGTTTCTTTATAGACTATAGAACTGAACTGAGAAAGCAGTTCCCAGGGGAAATTTGTAACTTTAAACACTATGCTTACAGCACAATTCAAGCTTGTATTTGCGATCCAGAATATCCCCTCTGATGTTATGCCACTTCTACCCCTTTTTTTCCAAAATGGCCTACCATAGCCAGGCTCCTCCCACAACAGGGGCCAGGAGCCTGGGGGTTTCTGTTTTGTTCTTCCTATAGAAGCCTGGCTGCCATTGTCTCTCTGTGACCTACAGGTCAACTGAACTCACCTCGCTCTACCATGGCCCATTCAGCTGTGAAGCTTCACATCAGACAAAAACATCTCACAAGAGCAAGGATCACTTCAAGCTAGGGGGTGGGAAGAAACACACACAACAGAGAAGTTCTCTAATGTTTCAGAGTCACAGGCCAATTTGTTTTATATTGTTTTCACAATATACCAATTTTAGCTATTGTGTAAGCAGTTCAAAGTGATCAAGAATTTGTATTTGAATGAATTAAATGCAATGAATTGTGGTTTGGTTTACAATATATTTGAAATACTTGTGGGCATTTCCCATTTAAAAGATAATGATAGTTTAAGACACACTAATATATCAAAGACGTAAATAATAGAACAGAATAATTCATTAATCATGACACATTTTACATTTATTCTCTACTCAGATATTTCATGTTAACAAAGAGACTGATTTTATTTGTGATTTGTTGATTGCTGCGTGTTAAGAGAGAGGTCAGCTTGATATCAGAGGCCTGATATCATCTGAGTGTACGTCCACACTAAGCCGGGATTTTTTTTAAATTTAATTTAAGTTTATTTTTATTTAAGTTTTCGGGTCTAGCGTTTTCGAAAAGCTCGCCGTCCACACTAGACCACCACAAATGGCCGCCTCGCTCATGGCTTGATCAAGTGACAGTCAAGCAGTGAAACGTCACTGTTTTTGAAAGTCTACGTTTTCGTCGTCCACACTACAACATGGGACTGGCGTTTTCAAATCTATCCACTTGGCGTTTTCATTTTTTCAAAAGTTACGTTTTGGGGGGGTAAAAACACCGCCCTAGTGTAGACAGGAGGCCAAAACAGAGAGAAGTATGTGTTTTCAAATTTACCCGGCTTAGTGTGGATGTAGCCTGAGCCTCTTTAAAAAGGTCTCTGCATTGGGCTGATGCTGGAGTCTATAAACAAGTAGTTCATTTGCCACAACACATATTGTGGCAAATGCAGGAAATAAATTTTCACTTGTTCACTTTGCTGAAACAGTTACATTTTAGCTGAGCAGTCAGATTGCTCAATGCACAAAACACATGTCCTGTACATCTTTAGAATTGGTTCTTGCACAAGCACTTGTTTTTAGAAGCAACAGTGTCCCCAGTGGAGGGGACAACTCAGGGAAGTTGACAAGTTGAAAATGTGAGGCATGATGTGGCTGAAGAAGCATGAAACATGTTCACCCATGGATACCAAGCACAGCACCACAGGAGAGACCTGGAATACAATTAAAATGCTGTTGCTTGAGGAAAAAAATCACAAGGATTTGCTCTACATTTACAGATTGTTTGATGTTGAGATCGGTAGACTACACACCACAATTCCTTGACCTCCAAAGTTGGCATTGCAGCTACATTTTAAAGAGTTAAGAGCTAGATTAACCATTTTTTTAGTAACTATATTAAGTGAAAATCTTTTTTTTATTATTAATCTTACAAAGAATATATCATGTACCCATTTTATTGTTTTATGATACTCAAAAATAATTCTAATATACCTGAATTTGAGTTTTTAATAAACCATTTTGTCTTGTGGTTTAGCTATGCTGTTGTCTGTCATACAGTCTGTCATACAAAGCAAATAATTAATGTAGTGGGCCTCATGGTCGACTGTGGGTAAGTTCCCACTTTCTTAAAACCAAGTAAAGTAAAATC
The DNA here is from genome assembly GCA_900660455.1 of Gephyroberyx darwinii. Classification (NCBI taxonomy): domain Eukaryota; kingdom Metazoa; phylum Chordata; class Actinopteri; order Trachichthyiformes; family Trachichthyidae; genus Gephyroberyx; species Gephyroberyx darwinii. Next base: position 21,625 of record CABFOQ010023945.1, read on the forward strand.
ATACTAATGTATTTTTTTGTACATCCGGTCCAATAAGGAACGGTGAGACATTTGTTATGGTGCTGTTCACTACTGACAGAATGACAATGTCACTATCCCAAGAGTACCATTAGAATGAAGAGACATAACAGACTTAAATGGTTAATCTCCTCTGAGCAGTGCTATCACACATTCAACCCAACAATAATTCTAAAAAGTAACTGTTTTAAGTTTAAAATAGATTTTATGTTCCTGTCAAATCAAACAGTAGAGATATTTTAAAGCCATATAAAGACAATTTCTTTGCTATTTTTGGTTATACACTAACTGTTGTTTTAATAAACTAGATTTAAAAAGATGTTCACAGTAAACACAAAATACAATGTAAGTATAGATGGAAGCTGCATTGCCATGATTTGTTTCCTGCACCTAGTAAGAAGATATTGACCAGAAAGATTCACTGTGGATTCCCTCAAAATTGTTTTACTTCACCAAAACCCACAAAATCATTATTTGCAACTGAATTAACAGCATTTCAAGTAAAGTTTACAAAATTAAATTGTGAAAATATATATTGAAATGTTTACAAACAAACACATTTAATGTGTTGGAATGTGCGGCAATATCAACTCTTTATCAGATTTATCCAATAAATTAAAATAAATGCACATTTACTATACATATGAAGCTGCCACACGCAGTGGCAGTGAGAGAGGACAATGATTATGGACAATTTTTCTCTGAAATAAAAGAAAAAAATATTATACAGATTAAACAATCAATCAATCAATTATTGGAGGCTCCCAAATATTTCTCAGTAACTAGTGAATGACCAGTAATTAAGCACTGCATTCTCATTGGTGCCATCCATGATTGACTCTTGACTGATGTAAGAAAAATGAATGTTTCAACAGCATTTTGTGCACTTGTCACACAAACAAGCATAATACTGGCATCTGTCTGTCAAAGTATATGGTCAATACAACACAGCTCTCAGCTCAGCTCTCAGTGTGAAAAAGTGCCAACAACAGCCCACTGGAAACTGCTACTGTAGCCAAATTGCATCCATGAGAGTAAAGTTAAATTCAGGAACACAGCATGTTGATAATGACATCAGAGCAAATCAGCCACCTTAGACTTTGTAGTAGATGTTGGTGGGATTCTGGGGTGGTATCTCCTGAACTATATAGACAGGGGGGCCATAGTCACTGCTCACGCGCTCATAGTGACGACAGAGCATGCTGTCTGAGGCCCCCAGTGGAAAGACAATATCACTGCGGTCTGAGCCATTGTGGTCGCTGCTGATGCTGTCCCGCTTAGGCACAGCTAAGGTGTTGAGGGACATGGAGGCAGACTGCTGGCTATCAGGGACACAGCGACGGTGGTGGCACCTCCACAGCAGGACCAGCAGAAGTATGATGACCAGGATGAGGATTGCACAGCCAGAGACAACCCAAATGAATAATCCTGGCTCCGAACCATCACTGCCACTACCGCCACCGGGAGCTGTTTCTCCCGTTTCTGAGCCTGTCTCAATCATGACAGACAGAAGAGAGAATGAAAGGAAAGGAGAAACGAGATGGTTAAAGTCAATGAGGACATGCAGATGATGAAAGAAAATAAAATGGACATGGAGCGATAAAGTTGACTATTTTGTATGTAGTACAGCCCAGTCAGTATGTGTTAACATGAAATGCTCTCTCAAAGCTAGACAGCAGAGAATATGTTCTAATCTGTGGTGTCATATTCTGGTGTACAGCCTAGAGCCATTCCCTGACATTGAATAGGATAATGACTCACATTTTAAATACAAGTGTGCTGTACATGATGGAAGTGGTACTGATTCCAAATAAAGAAAATGTACCACAATCCCATGAATATCAGCCTGGATACAATTGCTGTCACTTTTTCCTTCTTTTCAAATGTATTCTCTGTGAAAATGTAGATCAGTGGCACATCACAGATTAGGGGGAAGGACAAACTCTTCCTGGAGCATAAGCATGACACATTTCCTAGCTGAAATTCATTGGTATTCCTTTTTAATATAAAAGGACAAGTCAGCTCCTGTGGGTCAAATAGCTCATGTTAGAACTTTGCATCCCATGCAGGTAATATTTTTCTCTGCTTTTCATACCAGTTTTGCTTTTCATATCCTTTTCTCTTTCCTTGGCCCGTGACTTTGGTTGTTTGGGTGGGAATCTGGTAGGGGACTCCTGGAGGGTTGAGGGTGGGTCTGAAGAACCTGGAATAAAATGGGATTACTGAACAGCATACTAGCACACTAAAATCAACACTACATCCATTATGACTTTAATACCCCCTTCACCCAGCAAAATGTCAATTTTAAAGGAAACATCCACCTTAAAACACTGTACTTTGCATTTCTGGGCCCATTTTGTTGTTTGGTGGTGTATTTTTCTTATTTGAATTAAATGACCGAACATAAACCTGACATCACGTTGAGATATTTCCAGCTCAGCAACAATGGAGTTTGATAGCAGAAAATTGTTCACCAATCTAAAACATCCATGGTAAATGTCAGGTTTGTCAGACTCAAAGAGCAAGGGCTTATTTATATACTTTCTAGACCATTTTACACAGTTTTAGATGTTCAACAATCATACAGGGAGGAATCCATCACAGAGGAGGAAGAGACACCAATTTCTCCACTGACAGTAGCCTCAATATAGTCCAAAACAGAATGCAGCCTTAAGACATGTTTTCATGTTTTCTTTTCTTGACTGGAAAAACTCTCACTTTCTTGATTTCACTATGCTATCGCAATCACTATCGCTATGGATCTCTCTACTTATATGTAAAAGCCACAGCTGAAAGCTATAAATTTACTTCCGTTCTCTGGGGGCTGTCGAAAAAGATTGTGGGAAATGCAGGAAATCACTAACTGACTAAAGTAAAAGTAGATGGGGCAGGTTGAGGGAAAGTGGGTGCACCAAAAAAGAAAATTACAACACAGAGTGTACTTCTCCTTTAAGTCTGCTAATGACACAAATATGTCACATCCCACATCCCAACAGAAACAGCTCACTAGCATTCACAGTCAAAGAAGCAGGAAAGAGTAGACTGATGTATTACCTGGTGTGAAATCCCTGGTACCCTACACATTTTATTGCAATGATTTCATAGATAAACGTGAATAGTCAGAGCACATGTGGTGTACTTGTTTTGTGTTTAAAAGTACAGTATGAATGCACACATTTTAATATGGGTGGTGTTAATGCCATGTTATACCCATTTTTGAAAATGTAAAAACGAATCAAGCTAATCCTAAATGTCTGAGTACATTCAAACTTTTCTTATTATAGTCAAAGTGGGTTCTTATCTAGTGAAATGAAAAGTAATGCCACCGTTAGGAAAAAGTGGTGATACCATACCATAGGAAATAACAAAGTATGATGAGGTAGCTATAAACTCACTATTGACCAAAGACCAAAGTCCCTATAGGAATATTAGAGGGGAAATATACACATTTTTGTGATTTAAGGTAATGTCATGGAATAGGTTCAGAATCTGGTTATTTATTTTATAATATTAAGAATACAAAATGGTAAAATGGCCCATCGGCTGTTCTCGTTGTGAGATTTAAAAAAAGATTATTGACCGCCGTGGCTAGTCCAAACCGATTGCATGCTACATTATAATGGTGGCCTTAAGCTGCCAGTGGTTTGAATTACGGATTTGAGATAATTCATGAGAGCAATCTTTCTACATGAGAATGAATGAATGATAGAGATTATCTGACCACTTAGGAATGCCAGAGAGGAGGTGATATTATTGCATTACACAACAACAAAAACAACAACAAACAGAAATGAACAATTGGTACACACACATGCACACATGCAGCAACAAACACACACACAAAGTACTCACTCTGGCCCACTCTAAGCACCAGCTTCATGGATTTGGTTCTACATACCCCTCCATTGGTATTATCCAAACCTTGCAAAGAGCTAGTAGAAGTGGCTGATACAAAGAGGGAGAGAGAGGATGGAAAGAAGAGGGAGAGAAAGAGAGGGAGAGAGTTGAGGAAATTGAATTTAAAACTCGCAAAAATATTGATATTTTATGTATGATTATCAAGCAGTGCACAATTTCATCACAAATTCTTTGTAGATAAATAGGAAACAAAAACCTATAGTACATCACATAGGTTATGTACATAAATAATCACACACAAACACAAACACGAGTCTTAATCAAAAACATTAAAAATGACACACACAGATGCAAATGCGTGCATGCACATATACACAAATACACACACCTAACAAGAACTCTCTCTCAAACACGCATACACACACACACACACACACACACAGACTTGTTAGGAGCATTTAGGTCAGATAACAATGTCTCACAGGCTACAAGCTATGTTGCCATGAAAGCTCCCGTCAAATCTGCCTGATGCTGTAAAAGCCTTGTGTGATTTGGGGCATGTAAGCCCTTGGAATCACACTGCCCTGCCAGCACAAAGTGTGCTGTCAGAACATAGCGAGGTGGATGAGGGGTAAGGCTACATGGTAAGACTTGCTCTCTATCTCACGCTACACTTGGCACTAAGATGCTGGTCAACCAACAGCGGACCAATAACGAGGCCACATTTGAGTCTCATGTGAACAGACAAAATGGGAGGGAGAAAAGGATGATGGCTTCCCCGTCTCACCAGGAAAAAAGCAGTTAATAACATAGATTCAAATGCTTTTCCACCTGTAGCAACTGGCAGCTTATGGTTCAATTCTACTGATTATTAAAAATGATTCTGATTTTTCGATGCTGCATGTTTTTAGATGTTGGCACGCAAAACACACGCGTTGGTACCAGCCGTGACTTGAGCCAGATATCATTTTTGAGCTGAGGTCACACTGACAGTGCAACTCACAAGTGATATAATAGTCGTTTCCCTTGAGGAACTCCAAACCCCAGAGGTTGGGACTGAACTCCTGGAACTTGAACGTGAACTTCACATCCCTGTGGGGCTTATCACAGTTCAGCAGGGGTGTGTCTGTCTTGTCGATGGTGCACCTCTCCACCTGACTTCGGGTTACCAGGTACACGCGGTAGAACTCCTCCTTTCCTCCTGAAGAAGCATCTGCTCGGGGGCACACAATGTCCATCTTGTCCCCTATCTGAGGAAAGAGGACCAGACCCTGACCTGGAGTGAATCTGTGTGTATGTGAGTGAGAGAGAGAGAGAGAGAGAGAGAGAGAGAGAGAGGGTGAAGGAAAAAATTGTAATGCAAAACAATATGGACTTTAGTATTTTTATTTCATTCATTGTTTGAACCAATGAACCACACAGAGACTGTTACAGGCAAACGAGCCACATAGTTTTATGATCAATCCTATAAAATTATCCAACCACCAATAATATGAGCAAATAAGCAACATTTTTACTATTTGTTTTGGTTATGCTGTTAAACCTCCTGGTAATATCAATTTGATGAATATTTTATTTCATATAATATATACGTCAAAAGAATTTACTTCAAGAAGAATAACTTCATATTTTCTATCAAATATCAAAACAGTGCCACCCTAAATGTCTATAAAAGGTTTGTTCCCCCTCAGATAACCAGCTCATCAGTAAGGCCAATTAGACATTTATATACTTACCTTGTATTGGAGCTATTCCAGTAGATTGACTCCAGTATGATGGCGCGACAAGAGGAAACGATGGTCAACAAAATCACGGAATTGTAATTCCATGTGATTCTCCCCATCACAGGAATCGCAGGTGATGGTTCAGTATCATAAAATAGAGTAAAAACATACTAACTTCTTTTGCAACTGCATGTTTCCTAACTTTCCAGGTGTGCGCGGTTGACACATTCTTGAGTGAAAGTCCATTAAATTGCGAGGTATCCTCTTGCAGTTGCATGAAATTTTCCACATTGTGCGTAATTGGCTAGAAAGACATTCGTGTGACGAAGGACAGAGATGTGAGGAGCGTTTTAGGCGCCAGCTGAGTGACTGGTCGGCCTATCCAATCCCATGCGTAATGGGTGGAAGCAGCGACGCAGTGGTACATAAAAAGGTGAGTAAAGATTATGACTATGTTGGTGATCGTATTGAGACGAACAACCACCAGTATAAACAAAAATAAATACATAGAAACCGTAAAGCGTTAATTTATGGTTTTCCCCTTAAATACCATATTATTCTCTTCAGAAGTGAATTAAAGGCTCATGTGTTTACATGGATTACAACGTGAAAGAATATTCTGCACATGTGAAAACCAAAAAGCATATGTGCTTTCAATTCACAGCTGTATTTTCACATATGATTATTTTGTAAGGAAATACATAGGCTACTCTGAATTTAGGTCATAAAGATTTATGTCAGACTGTTCAAATTGGGTTCATTCCACAAATAAAAAAGTGGGCAAACTGATTTTAAGTGTTTTCACCCTAAACTACATCCATGGATGGAAGGTTTTATTGTTCCTGGTAATCTCTGGGATAACTGACCTTTTGCAAAACAGCTAGATTAATTTAAAATAAATTTAAAATGGGGGGTGAGCTGGTGTTTTTTCTCTAATCCTGTGATGTCAATGCTCTGCAGATTCTGCATTCAAGGATCCAAAACTGCAATCCCTCATTATCGCGAATCCGGACCAATGACAATATGATTTAGAATATTAAATTGGGCTTCTGTTGCATAAATAAGGCACCATGAACAAATTACAGTATAACTGTGTACAAATAGTTCTGCCTGGAATAGACTATATGAGCAGGCAGGATCTTCCATATTGAGACTTTGATTGAATCAGGAATTTGGATGGTCATCTCTTAAAAAGGAGAAAGCAGCTACAGAAACACATCACATGTCTTTGGCTTCTTGTCAACAGGGAATTCTGTCTTTTGGCTTTCATATACCCAAGTGGAGCAAACTTCAGGAATATGAACTACAGATGTATATGATTGATTGATTTTTAGGTGCCCAGCCTACATGGGTTTACAGGGCACATCACCTTGCAGTATATGTGTATTACAAAAATATTACAAAACAAATTCAGATATCACACAAGTAATGTATGCTACACTGCCAAGAGATGAAGTCTAACATGTAATCCACCTTTTCTGAAACATATCAAGTCTTTCATAATCATCTGACCAAAGCAATTAGCAGAAATAGAAATAATTTTACTAGGTATAAAGCACACTTGTTAGCTCATCATACAAATTACAATAGAACATACAATTAATTTCATTTTCGATTTGTCAGTTTCAACTTAAATTTGACAGTAGTAGTAGTGTTTCCCTGTGCTACTTGCTTAAATGCTTTGAATACTAAAATTTAGCATTTGTACAATGATACGGCTTTCCTAGAATTAAATGTTCCTTTAATTTGTACCCTCAAACAACAACAAAACAAACCGTGCTATTTGAAATTATTTTATTTTTATTCATGTTAACTGAACAACAACATTGTTGTGCACATAAAACATAATACTTGTCATTAAGTCCCATTTTTAACATTTTAACAGAACTCTCTCTCTCTTTGTGTGTGTGTATATATATGTGTGTGTGTGTGTGTGTGTGTGTGTGTGTAGTGTGCACATAATATGACCTCAGCTTTGAACAGAGCCATGTGTTTTTGTGCATGTGAATTTGTGCACGTCTGTGTGTGTTAACTTGTTTGTCTTGTTACAGCTATCCTAACCCTAGCAGCCATTAAACAGCTAGTGTAGCCTCATGGTTTACCATTAGTATAAGCTAACCACATAATATTTACCTCCAAAGTCTACCCCAATATAAGTTTGATGATTCTGATAGTAACACACACTGGGTTGCACATTTAGATCAATGGTATAAAGTTACTAGATAATGATAATGTACCAGAGATTGCTGTCCACTAACTACAGTATCAACCTTTTTAAATCCAAACACAATGTCAAGGACATGATGAATGTAGGCCACAGTATGCTGTCAACACCACATAGATCTCAGGTTGTGGAGCAGAGCTGATAGCAGTAACTTAGTGTGTACATTTAGCACATGCCACTTTCATTTTGTGTCTATTTGTGTGTCATATAATCACTCAGTTGCACAATGATCTTCCAGTGGCAGCCTTGGTGGTCAGCAGTAGTCTGTGTGGTCTCCCAGAGTGAAGCTAATGCTAACATGTTAGGTGTCTGGTAAAGAACAACCCCTATCACGATTAGCATTAACCCCGACCTGGGATTCGGTTAAGTAGTTTATTCACCACCCACCCACTCACTTCATTGCTGGCATTCTCATTGTTGAGGAAATGCATGTGTGTAAGATGGGGGATGGATCACTGAAAAGTCCTGCAGGGGGTGACAGAAACATTGTTCACTGTCAGACTCAAGAGATATACTATACTTGAACTGCAAGACTTATAATATAATATACAATTAGACAGTAATTGGTCATTGTTATGATTTCTGTGGGATCCTAGTTATGACAACAAACATTTTGGACAATGTATTTCAGGAAAACCACCTGAGATTCAATTTATTACAAGAAAAAACCCACACTTTCTGAAATAAAACTGTACAAATTCATAATTTAGGATTTTGGTTCAGACCAGGCTACATTTATAAGATACCACGAGGGCCAAAGGCTGACAACTACTTAGTTGATGAGTGGTCATTCCAAAATTTTAAGAAGAAACATACACCAATATGAAGCACACATGGACTGTCTGATTTGTGTATGAGCTGTGTTTTCTTTCTAAATGTTTTCCAAACCACAATTCAGAAACCATTGTTGTGGTCCCGCAAAAAAAAAGTCCATTCTCCTATTCAATAGATAAAGAGAGAAACTATACCAGGAATGCAACTTTACAAATCAGTCTCAATTGAAATTATGCGCCTGGATGAATGTTCACACCAAAGTCTTGCAATAAAGTCCACATTAATGACTCAAGGTGATTGGCAAATTACACTGGTTAACCATAATAGCTAAACAGAGATACTATTGAGCACTACAGGATGCTATGTGTAGAGCACATGTCAAGTAATTATAGCGTGTGGTTGAGACTAATTTAGATTGTCATGTTGTCAGTTAGTAAATGTGTGTGTGTGTGTGTGTGTGTGAGTGTGTGTGTGTGTGTGGGGGGGTTATAATAACTACCACTGACCTGTCTCCCGAGGACACCGACAACACTTCCTGATTCAATGTACTTCTGCTTGAGCTGCGACCTCTCTCTCTCTCTTCGTTGCTCGCTCTGCTTCTTATTCCGCCCTCTTTACATGTCTGCTTCTCAATGGACAGTAAACTGAAATGTGGGTCTGCAGGTCTTTTATATATTTGTATGTGAGTCATGTAAAATCCCCATTGTAACAGTATGAGTATTAAAACGAAAGGGAAATCACGCAAAAGAAATGCTATACGATGCCATCTATTTTATGTAAATGCTGCCTACGGCAGAGAAGCTTCTTGAAATTCATCAGGTTATTTATCTGTTATGTCAGTTGTGATGGTAGTGAAAGAGGTTGACAATGGTGGCAAAGATGATGGCAGCTATTTGTTGAAAATTGTTTCACTGAACCGTCATAGATTTAACTGTGCATGAACATGGAGCCACAACATATGACATATGGGTTCAATAATGCCCAGGTAGAAATAAGCGGACAGGTCACACAATAAATGTGATGATCTCCTCCTGTCCATCCTCTATTAAAGCTTTTAATGTGATATTTAAGTAGTTATTTGACCTGAGAGATTTGATGAGGCTGATGATGAATGAAGCTAAATGACTAGCCATTACTGAGCCACAGAGGAAACCGAAATGTGGTTGATGTTTCATAATTTTCAATCACCTTAATTTAACAACACAAGCTTGTTTTATACTATTTACCAAACTTTGAAATGATATGTGGCCAGAGATAATGTATTGGTGGGAGCACATGAACCCTGCCGTACCAGAACTGTCCAGGGTTTCCCCTTCTCTGCCTCTCTCTAACCCCTTCCTATTACCGCAATAGAAAATGAAAAAAAAGGAGAACTTATAATATAAAAAGACCCA
>CABFOQ010023946.1:0-28573 GCA_900660455.1 Gephyroberyx darwinii
CGGGAGCCAACGCTGCATAAACAGACCTCTGGTGCCCCCCAGAGGAAAAAATACACCGTAGAGAACATCTAGCTCAATACATGGATATATCATCCAACACACACACACACACACACACCTACCTTGTTGCTGGTGAAGGATCCTGTTTCGTGTAGGACAGCTACTCTGAATGGAGGCCACCAGGTGTGGAACTCCTTCACCCACTGGTGCATGACCGTAGCCGGGCACACGATGACTGTAGGACCCAGACCCACATACCTATAACCAAACACACACAGCAGAGAGACGTTTAAAGCCAAAGCTCTAGTGGTAATGTTCTCTCGAACCTACGATTACGCTGGGCAACAGCGGAACTGAGGGCTCGTAGCGTTTTGGATAGCCTCAGCAATTCAGTAGTAAATTACAGTCATCATTTAGGTTGTATGCCAAATTTGAGAAAATAGTGTTTTTTTACAATAACTAAATGAATGAAAATATGCTTGGTGTGCATGTATGATGTATGACGCATTTGAGGGTGAGGGAGATAGAGGGAGGTGAGTGTAATGCAGCCGAATGATCTTCCTACAAAGACTAGGTCCATTGATGCCTCCCTCTGCCGTACAAATGAGAGAGGCAGAGCGAAAGGACATGCTCAACTCCTCTGTGAAAATTTACAAGATCTCTACCTTACACAGAAACACAAACACACACACACACACACACACAGACAGACACTAATGGGCTGGTATGAACCTCTGCTTGGTGGAAGCTATTGATACTGGGCCATAATTGAGTTTGCAAGCAATCAATTTGTGGGCGTCTGCAGTAGACAGAGTATTGACCATCAGGGAGGCTCCACCCACTGAAAGCATGAGTGTCATTCTGTGCATTAAAACCGGATTATCGCCGCCACTGTGTCATGTTTATCAGTGTTTGATTTGTAGCCCCGCACCCACACCCCTCAATTTCATGAGGCTGTCTGAGATGCCTTTTAAGTGGCCATGAAGAGTCACACACACACACACACAGACACACACACACACACACACACTTTTCTCTGATGTCTGCAGTAAGAAAGCGAGGAGTCTGATAATTGAAACATGTTTAATAATTCAGACAAAAACTCTCAAGCAGAAATCCCCCCGATCAAATATTCATACTAAACAGACACACAGTCTCTGTCCACAGCTTGTGTGTATGTGCTTCTGTAGGTATATGTGTGTGTGTACCTGTAGTTGGACCCTCTGGTCCTCAGTTTGCTGTAGCTCAGTCCAGCCAGAAAGCTGATGACCTGGATGGTTTTACCCAATCCCATCTCATCTCCCAGGATGCCGCCTGCCTGCTGACAGTGGAGTTCCCACATCCACCGCACACCTGTCTGCTGGTACCTGACCAGACAAAACACACACAAGCACACATACACACACAAAACTTAGAACACTTGTGCCCAATAGAGAATAAGCAGATCCAAGTGCACACGTGCGGCAGGGTGGCCTATTGATTCAACTGCAGCCCGGGTTCAAGCCCCCTTGTAGGTAAACATCCCCTCTACTAAGTGTCACTGAGCAAATCACTGAATTCCTACCAGCTCCAGGGGCGCTGTTCTGCAGCTGAGCCTGTGCTTGCAAGCAAAAAAAAGAATTTCCCTGTTGGATTATTATTAATATTATATCTACACTAAAAAAAAAAACACTTCCTAATCACAAAGCTTATGGTGTTTTGCTGAATTAATCATTAAGCTTATCAGTATCATCTCAGGACAAAGGGTGTTCAGAGCAGTGGGTGTGACGCACAATAGGGTACCAGAGAAACACAAACATCATAAATGCTCTATAGCGATGAGTCATTTGCAATAACTTCCTTAGTTGAATGAGAATACAAAGATTAAAATAGGCCATTTGTCAGACACCAGATGTATGTGATTCTCAATACAACAGGTTCCACGTACTTGAAGAGTTTCCTCCAGAGGAAACCAGGCACTTTGAATCCCTCATCAAACTCTGCATCGCTGTCATCCGTCTCCTCCTCGCCCCTTTCTCTCTTCTCCTCCCTTTCTCGAAGACGCTGCCTCCTCCATCTCCTATTAAAGGAATGTGTATAGTCAGGTCAACTTACAGCACACACAGAGGGTAATAACAGTGGCTTTCTGGATGTTATTCCCAAGATGTCAGAGGATTCAATCAATATTTGTGAACATGGACAACTCTCTCTGAGCTAGAATACATAGAACGACGTCTCCGATTTGCTTAATATCTAGACTAGAGAACCAAGACTCAACGACACTGCCAAGAGTGGGGGGCTGACATTGGGAATTCATTGAGTTGTTACAGCCAAATTTTTGTTTCATTTCAGTAAAAAGCTCTTCCTCAAAAAATGAACCCATATCTGCAGAAAATGACCCAGCATACTGTCAAAGTATAAGAATCAATTATTGCTAGCAATGTCACTGGTCCACAAAGTGCTGCTTGACATTACAGATCAAAGTGTAGACTCTCTTGTTTCGTAGTCTTGGGATAGACTTGGTTTTGTAATCCAAGATCAAAAGGGAGTGAGATATTTCAGGTGAATCCTGTTTTACTTTGGATTAGATATTCCACTTCCGCCTCTTCTGGTCAGTGGTTTATTTTAAGACTCGCCTACACAGGTGTATGGGATGCATGTTTTGAGTTGTGGGTATCCCCTGTGAGCAGTGGAACATCTACAGCAAAAAGGGAAATGTAAAGGAGAGCAGTTTTAATAGAACAGGAGAGAGGGCAGTTAGAGGCACAGTCGTCGCGCAGCAAATGAAGATTGATACAGACAATTAGTAGTGCGAGTTCCCCAGAAAGGTGTGGGGTGGAGAGGATAAGAATCCATCTTCATTTGGGCCTGGTCCTGTCACCCTGCCATGAAACTGGTCCTTTAGCTGGGCCTGGGAGACCACATTCTCTAATTAAGTCAAGACTAAGCATTGGTTCAGTTAATTACACTTTTCTTCCCTCACTCCAATCCCCCACCCACCACCCAACTACAAATACCTCCCCCCACTAATAATATCATTCCTCATATAAGCTAACCTCACCATCCATGCCGTGTCAATGCTGTTGAATTGACATTCCATCACTGTAGTGTAGAAAAAGGACACATGCCAACACAATTTATTTGGCAGCTATAAATATGAAATCTCATTAGGGCTGCTCTTCCATTAATTTGAGCATTAGAGTGAGTGAGTGTATAAAACCATGTGCAGGAGGATAATTAGGCCAGTGTGAGAGCAGAGAGAGAAGAGGAGCAGGGAACGAATTTGCTTAGTCAAGAAACAGCTGCCAATCTCATCTGGGATTAACTCTGCTCCTGCACTATGGAGCCAGCAGACACCAACTGGTTCCCCCAACTAAAGGGAATAACAATAACACAGTTGCCTCACTGTGATTACAAATGTGCTCAATAGTTAAAAGCCCAATCTGGTGTTTGTTGAGCATGTCATTTATGGGCACGGATGTCTACATTCCTCAAAGAGTAAGATTTGCTGATGAAAAATGTGCTTTTGCAACTTTCGCGCCCAACCATAACTCTAAACACAAATCTGCTCCACTCCAATGTTTAGAAATGAGGCAAATGTGAACAATTCTGTTATGTTAGTTATATGTTAGTTGAATCCATCCAAAATTACTTAAAGTATTTCCAGGAACTATACAAGTGATCTTGTTTGTAGCAGTAAGTAAAAGTATCACACCTTATTCTCTGTTTGTAGAACTTCACATCTCCATCATCTTTGCATTTTCTCTCTTTTCCCTTCTTCTTATTATCCTCCTCATCTTCTGAACTGTCAGGGCAGTACTCCTCCTCACTCTCTTCCCTTTTCTTCCCCTTCTTCCTTCCTTTTCCCTCAGTCTTTCTCTTGTAGGGCTTCAACCCATACTCTTCATCATCGTCCTCCTCCCCAAATCCCTCCTCCATGGCTTCTCTTTCCTCTTGGTCAGGATCTATGCCCTCGTCACTGGGCAGATACTCTGACCCCTCGCTATCAGTCTCCTCTCCCTCAGCGTGATGCTTTCTCCTGGGCTTAGGGAGCTGCGGCTCAGCCCTGGGCCGAGCCTTGGTGTGGGCTCTAAGAGCAACTCTCTGGAGCTTACGCATGTGCTTCTGCAGCTTCATATCCCTGGAGGAGGCAACTCCATTGGTTTTCTTCTTGTCCTCCTTGCCGGGAATGAGCCCAGAGCTCTTCTTCCTCTTCAGAGGAGGGGGCCTCCTCCTGTCTGTAGCTAACTTGGCCTGGTCAGTCAAATACTGGTCGAAGGCCGAGTTCTCAGATAGCATCACTTTTCGAGGCTCCTTCTTTTTCTCCTTCTGAGGGATCCGCGTTCCAAAGGGAGTCATGTGACCTGTCCGGATAAGCTCCTCCCATTCTGTCTCCTGAGCCGGCATGAGCATGCTGCCCAGTGTGGACGGCCCAGCTTCTAGTAGAACACACACACAACATGCAGGGTTAGACACAAGGCCGTCATGTACCAGGTTTTTGGTTGTACAGTTACAGTGACAGCAAGTGCAACTGCAACTGCAACTGCACTCGCAAGTTCACTCAACCCACCCACCTTCCTCCTCATCTTCCTCTGCCAGTAGCTCAGCCTCAACTCTCAGGGTGTCCTCTCCTCCCAGTACAGCCTGGAGTCTCCTCTGTTTAGCTCTGATCTTCTTCAGCTGCTTCTCCTACAGAGATTAAAAGGGGCATTCATTCTCAACATTGCCATCATCATCATGGATGGTTTACTGTTTATTCCTCTACGGGACTTTTGTCTTGTTGGGATCCTATGTCATAGTCTTAATGGCACCTCATATTCTAGTTAGATTTAAGGATACAGTTCAAAAGGACTTCTCAATACAACAATATCAAGTAAATTGCTATCACTTTAATGCAAGAATGTTTTTTCTTTTACCTTATTCTCTTTCTGTCGTTTGACAGACTCAATCTTCCGACTGATGTCCTTGCTGGAGGCAGCATAGGGAGACAGCTGCTCTATAATCTTGTTGATATGTTTTAGAGCTGCTGAAACAGACCTGAAACATATTCAGTGAAACAGTGTTATAGTTTTTCTGATTTTCTTGTGAAAAACACTGTAAAGCAAGGCAAGTTGCTGTGTTCTGTGTTTGTTTGCAGTTTATTTGTCATCTCTATCTTTTCATCTACTTGATAAACTTCAAGTCATCAATATAACATTTTGTGAATTTGAAATAACTTCAGAAATTGCTGACATTCATTAAGCAACGGGAAGGTTTTATATGTACATTACATTACATAAAAGGTCTAGTGAGAGGTCAGAAATGCAAGCAGTTACAGTTCAGGGTCATGCTGAGTCTACCAAAAATGTCAAAGTCCTGGAGGGCCTGAATAATCATCACATAGATAGATAGATACTTTATTGATCCCTGGGGTGACATTCTGGGGTTACAGCAGCATAACAGTATCAACAAGAAACAGAATGTACAAAATACACAGGCAGGGTACAAAATACAAAGGCCTAAATGCTAAATACTAAAAAACTACATTACTAGGTAGAACCAGGATGTACAGCAGATGGATGCCATGTTTCCATACATGTAGGGAAGAGCAGTTTGTGAATGAATATAATGGTAAAGGGTGATGAATGTGAAGGGGAATGGATAAAGTGCAGGGTGCTAGGTGATAAGTGGTGAGGTCCTCAGTTGAGCTGTACATTTTGTACTATCGGTGCATTATGGGCCTATCTGTCTTCAGAGCAGATAGAAAAAAAGAAATCCCACTCATTTCTCTATACACTTTCTTATTCCATTAAATTCACATGTTAGAAATTTTACTGATCCAGAGTGACCCTTCCTGCTCACTTACAATTCAGTGTCTTCCACAAGGACACCTGGACAGAGCACATGGCTGTTGCTGACAAGGAACCGCCCCCCACCACCACCACCCACATCTCCCTTACCTGATATCATCTAGCACTGACTGGTACTCCTTCTCAGCCTCTGCCTTTGCAGCAGCCTGGCTAGCCTCCTGGATGGCCTGGTCCACTTGCTGCAGGACACCCTGCTCCAGAACATCCTGGTCATACACAGCCACCCCCAGGCCCTGCAGTTCATCTGCTCCAGAGCTGGCAGATGCTGCTTGGATACGCTGCCGGTTGATCTGCAGTAACGCTCCAGGCCTCTTGCCACCTATACACACCGGACAAGAGAATATATACGATGTAGGCATGAAATGACCAGGTATTATTGTTTGTCTTCGTTCGGAAGTAGTTATGGCCTCATCGTTGTTTAGCTTACCACTATCACCCTCCCCAGGTCCAGTGTTGGCAGGATAGGCTGCGGCAGCCTCAGAGCCCTGGCTGTTGTCAGGAATGGAGCAGACTGCCGAGCCTCTGTTGGCCCCATCCTCCTCTGTCCCTCCCGGGGTGAGGGCAGCACTGGCCGGGCTGGAGAGGGAAGAGGGCACCTGGTCCTCTCTACCATCTACTGGCATGGTGGAGCAACTGCACACCGGCAGCGTCAGTCAATCAGCTGTCAAAACATAACAGACAATCTGCCTATAGTGGTCTGGGAATTCGTGAGCTGTGGCTAACCAGTCAGAGATGTCTCTGCTGAGCCTTTATGTCTGTAGATAAAACATATAATACATATAATGTACTTATTTTACCAATCTTCGCTAACGTTACCCAACCCTGCAAGCACAGTGCTCTAGTTAGCTAACTCGCTTAACGTTACCTAACGACCGGTAATGTAACTAATAATGTAACTAAAGCTTATTAATGTTTTCGAAAGCGTGTTAGCGGTGGAAACCATCCCATACTCCCTATTGTCACCAAAGAAAACATTAAAAGTAATGGTTAGGTTATAGCGTTCATGTCGAGTTAACTTTTAAAACATCAGAATTCACCCCAGCCGTCTATTGTTTACACGGCTAGGCTAGCCTGCTAAGCTAAGTGAGCTACACATCATCAGCTGTCCTGCATTAGCGACCAGTTGCAGGTTCAATGGAGCTACAAACGGAGGCAAGTACATCATGCAGCGACCATATCATTAGTGGCATTTGTTTGTCAGTAAACCATACCGGAGTGTCGGAATCATCGGTAGAAATTACTTAGAAGACGTGCCGTTACACAACATCACTGGATTCATTCATGACATGTTGGCAGCCAGGCTGCTCTTTTTCCGGTGTAAACCAAAGAAGACACGCTCTACTCTGTTTAATGGTTAACTTGTTAGACAGCGCCCTCTGGTGGTTCAGAGCTGCAGGGTCTCAAAGCCCTCTAGATGGCGCCGTGTAGCTACATAAAATATTCTCAGGCATAGTTGCAGTACAGCCGTCAAAGCCTCAATTGAAAATCTGCTGGACCACATTTGGATTTGGGTGATTTTTCCTCCTTCTGCCTGGCTTGTCGAATCTGCAGAATAGACCACAGCTCCTTCAAGTTGTTCTGCATGGGAGAGCCTGACAGGATGAACTTGTGGGGAGTATGGAACTGGAGAGAGGGAAAGAGAAGATATGACTGATATTCTTATATTCTTCAAATATGATGTCCTAGTATGTGTTAACATACAAGTGTGCATGTGTTATTCCCTTTAGTTGGAAAAGAAGGAACTTTTTTGGGGGGGATGCACTTCAAACTTTTCTCAGTTTAAATTAATTCAATTAAAAACAATAGTCTTTACTTCTGGTTGGAGCTTTCTGGTGGTTGGAGGTTTATGTTTATGTGTGTGTGTGTGTGTGGTGCAGTGCAGTGCAGTGCAGTGCAGGTTATTTCAACCTATCTATCTACCGGTCTATCTTTAACTTTATATTTATTTATATTTGTTGCATTGATATGATAGGTAGGTAATTAAATAGAGTTTCTCTGAGAGGTGTCAATCTCTGTCTCTTCTAGGTAGATTTTACAGAATGCCTGCATGGACATTGCAAATATGAGCAGTGCCAAATACTTGACTTGCATCTCAGAGGAAGTTCATTTCCAGTGTCTTGAAAAAATAAATAAAGGACTTAATTAAAAAATCCTCCCCGCATTGTACTGATATGTCTGTGGAAAGGGCAGCAGTATTTCCAAACAGTGTTATTTGTCCAAATAGACAAATCTATATAGGGATGCCGATATTGCATTCTGTCACCCTGAGATAACCTGTTGGCTTGGAAAGTGTAGGAAGATGAAGACACTGGTCTGTTTTCTTTATCAGTAAATGTGTGTCACCCTCAATGAAACCTCCAGAGTAATGATTTCTATAAAAATGCTTAAATAAAAGAAAAATGTGACACAAAACAAGAATACTCTGCAGATTAAATATGTTAGATGTAGTGTGATTAGCAGAATACCTCTGATCAGACACAATTCTTTCTGTTTTAGGTTTTTACTCTGGGTAGCTGCCATATAGGAGTACAGATAAGGAGGCAATGTAACCAAAACCAAAATAAATCAAGCTGATGATTAATCGCCTGTGGTGAGAAATACAAGGATACATTCATACTGTTGGCTCGCTGTTGCAGCTCCAAGGGTGACCTAGAGAGAGGAATGTAAACTCTGTCTGTCTCTGTCTCTCTCCTCCACCTCCTCCTAACCATAAATGCTGAGTAGTTATTCCCATACAAGAAGAGATAATACATGAGAATAACCACAAATTGAGAGTGTTATTGTGAGTAGGGTATGTACAGTTAGAAAGAGCTACTAATAGGAATCTCGTTGTGGTTCAGTGGGTGAATTACGAGCTGTGTAAAGAAGGCCGCTGCCAAGCCAACACCCCCACCTGTTCCACCCAGTTACACAAACACACACACACACACCTCCGCCACACTTCTCACGGGAAACACACCTTCCACTCCCTAACACTAAGTCGTCTACCTGTCCTCTCTACCTCACACCACGCCTCATAGCTCACTCAGAGGGGCGGCCTTCATCGAATGATCATAGGTGAGAGGTGAGAAGCGGGCGGGAAGGGAGGGCTAAAGGGATATCTGAGGGCGGGTCTCTGCGTATAATAGCTGTGTTGTCTGTACATCATAACGTAAGGGAGGCTGGCCAATAGACCACACCAACCCCTCAGGATTTACAAGGTAGCAAAGTTGCCCATCTTCTACTTTATGAATGTCTTTGTGTGAGCATGTGGATGTGTGATGAATCCAGCCTCTTTGCTGCCAAGGGCCAGTAGATTTATAGAGTGTAGGGGGTAGAACGCAAATCCTACTGGGCACAGTGGTGTAGCGTTAACACTGCCGGGGCGTGCTCCACTCGGCCCCGACGGTAGAATAACAAGTGGAATTAGATTTAAGGAGAGAACATTAGAGGTATAAGTGGACTCAGTAGAGTTATTGTTCCACAACATATCCAGTTGTTCTGAGCGTGAGGGGAAGAGGAACAAGACACTGTAGCTACACTTCGATAGGTGATAGTGTGGCGTGTGGTGTATGAAGTTGATGCATGAGAGGAAATGTCTGATAACTTTTCCTGACCCTATTAAAGTAAAAATCCACTCGCGGATATTCTTTTACACTTTTACACATCATCAGTCTGTGATGTTCAGTGTGTTCCATGAGTTATTTCCTCGACCAAGGAGGTTATGTTTTTGCCCCAGGTAGTTTGCTTCTCTCTGAGTGCCTTCTAGTTGTGTAATGTGTGTTGTAATGTACTTTTTTGGTGTATCTTTGTTCCCTCAACTTGCCTCATCTACTTCTACTTCAGTTAGTGGTTTCCTACATTTCCCAGAATGACTTTTGACAAGCCCCAGAGAACTAGTTGCATTCAGCTGTGGGTGATGCTTGTAGGTGGAGAGAGCGATAGTAAAAGCAAGAGGACGAGAGTTTATGTCATGGAGACATGACTTGGCATCTATTTCTCTTCTACGATGGATTTCTCCCTGTATGATTGTTGAACATTATTGTAAAATAATGTCTAGAAAGAAGCCTTGCTCTTCTACTCCATTGAAGCTGCACTGGAAATGTCTTGATGTGAAGTCAGAATCAGAATCAGAATCAGAATCAGAATCAGAAACAGGTTTATTGCCAAATATGTTTTCACATAGAAGCAATTTGTCTTGGTGATTGGTGCATAACAATAAACAATAACAATAAGCAATAACAATAAACAGCGAGAGAAGAATAAAAAACAAATCAAGAATAAAAGCAAGTACTGTAAAGGCAAAGGTCAAGTATATAATAGAAAATAGAAAATAGAGAAATTCACACTAAAATATATGAAAAGATATAAGAGATAAGAAAAATAATAATAACAATAGAATATAGTCACGTCTACATTTGGTCAGTTATACATGGGCATAAGAAAGGATGTTTTAGGATGGATTTGTCCTTCGAGCTTACATGACTAAGCTATGAAACATTCTGGGTTTGTGATCCTTCTGTGCCCCGATTGGTTGTTGTTTTGCCACAATGGATTGTGATTGGCTCAACATTGATCTAGCTAAATGTAATTCAGCTGTACTTGATTTTACCTTGCTGATGATGGCTTTTCTTGCCGAAGTGCATTCGTGTTTCGAGGCGCGTGCCCTAATAAATCAACGAAACGCAAGTGTTGTATTGTGGGGGGTTTTTCTTCAAATTTTGCATGTGCTGCATCACTCTTTTTGGTGTAGTCATATTGGATTTGATGTTTTTTGGCTCAACACGCCTTGTACAAGAATTCCATTGTTGAAGCATACTTTTTTCCCCTCACACATGCTCAAGGTTATTTGACAGTTCTGTTGTTGAGCCTGTGGTTGGGCTATTTTTCAAGGCCAGCATTTACCCCTGCAAAAGTTTTTATATCTTCTAACACATGAACAAGTATAAAATAAATCATTAGGTTAGCATTACACACCTGTTTCTCCGTTGTTAGTCAATGTAAATTCTTGGTATAAAATAGGTGTGATCTAATAGAGGTCTGGTCTGATACTAGGTAGGTGTTAAAGGTAATGGATCTCTAGGATATTGTCCGTCATGGAATTTCATATGTGTGTACACGCAAGCTATACACACACACACACACACACACGTACGCAAGCATGTATGACACAGAGAGGACACTGTATATCACATCTTTTATATTTCGCTAAGTGCACACACACCTGCTATTAAATGATTTGCATCCTAGCAGAGTGGGGTGATGTCTGCATTTTTGTAGTTGTTACATTTCCAGTTGGGTTGGATGAAGTCTACAGGGTTTAACTTAAAAGAGATGAGCGCAATAATGTTCTGTTTAGCCACAGACTGGTTGATAAATCAACGAGTAATGCCTCATCATGTCTTTATTAATGTATATTCAAACCCATATTATACTCAGGCAGTACTAATGCCTCACATATGTTCCCCTGTCCCAGTTAGTACACGTCTGTGCGTGTGTCTGATAGTAATTACAAGGCTGGGCGAGGTTCTCATCGGAGTGCATCAGACCACCGCCTGGCTGCAGGAGATGTTTAATGCATCTGCGAGTGATTTAGTTGAACAGCAGGTGTGTGTATATGTATTTCTTTGTGCACATGCTCACATGTCAGCTGGGCACTACTGTGCACCTATAAATGTCCTGATGAAATTCAGTCTGGGGGTGAACTATCCCATTTATTGAGCTGAAGCACAGGTATGATTTTCTGCCCCCCATGACAGGCTTCAGTGTGGTTTCCAGTGTCTGTAGGGACACATCAGCATATATGCTGGACTCTGACCAGGCCTGTTCATACATTCACATCTGTCTGATTCTCCCAGCCCAGGTCATGTCGACACGTCACAGGGTGTTCACGCAGAGAAGTGTACACAACAGACCTCAAACACAGCTGGACCAACCACACCAGAGAGAATCAGGACTAGGCCTGCGTGGTACACTGACAGGTCAAATGAAACCGCCAGAACTGCAATGTGGGCTCCATGGACTGTGTGTGCATGTGCGCACCCATGCTTTCATGTGTGTGTTGTGTTTGGTTGTGTGCGTGTATGTTTGCATGTATGTGTGTACGTGTCTCCGGTGATAAATATAGTCTCTTCTCAGACGTGGCTTGCAGGACCCCAGCTAGTGATAGCTGCAGACCACAACAGTGAGATCAGGAATATTTTGGTGATACCCAGTGGCAGCGGTGCCCTTACACAGAGCACTGCCTGAAATATGAGCTACCACAGCTGGAAAGACTTCAGCGGAGCAGATGTAGAGATGGCTAGATTTGTGTTCCTGCAGGAAGGGAGACAGTAATAACAACAGTGACTTTACACTCTAAATTGAGACTTATTTGACTTTACAGGGGATCCATTTTGCATCAGAAAAAAAGTTTGATTAAAATGCACTTTTTTAAAATTCATAATCATTTATAATACAAACATAATAATCTATTGACCATGTTGGTTTGCTGAAGCAGAAATACCTTGTTGGCATTAAGCTTCCTCTGTGAGGTCTTACAGACAGGGAGCAGATAGGGAGGCTCCACAGGGGAGGAGATGAATCAACAACTAGTAAAAAGTAAACTTCCTACAACAGGAAAACTTCCAGTCTACCAGGTTTTGTTTGTTCCCTGAGTGGTTAGAGCTGAGTTATGACCCCTGTGGTACCTCACAGGCAGGAGAGAGGTGGGCTCTGTCATCTTTTATCTCCAGAGAGTTGCAGTTAGTCATAGCTGATTGTAGCCTTTTTTGCAACTCCAGAAGTCAAAACAATATCTCAACCGCTTCAATGTTTGTTTGTGTGTATGCATGTGTGTGTGCGTGAATGTGTGTGTATGTGAGTGTGTGCGCGTGCACTTGTGACTCCCAGTCAAAGTGATGTATGGCTCCCAGGGGTCCACCTGTTTTATGCTGCACTGCCCTATGATGTGTGTCTGTGGACAGAGTGGAGTTACCATCATCACCCCCCCCATCGACCGCTCAAACCACTTTTCCTCTCCAGATCTCTTGTTCTAACATTTGATGGCTTTACTTTCATAATATATTGGAATACAAAAGAGTCTTTCCCCAACCACACAATGAAGATAAATTAATATTGACAAATGCCATTATCCATAAATATACCCTATATGTGTTGATCTATAATAAACAACCAGTCACTGTCACGTCTAAAATGCTTCCAAATGTCAAATACAATTATACTCAAATTCCCTGACTTTTATCTGGCTGTGAGTTTTGATTTCCTGTGGCTTTCGATGCTAACTGTCAGTCAGATTCCTCACATTACCCTGTAGTTCCAGATTAGGTTTGGTACTACTTCACCCACAAGGCACACCGCTATAGAAAACATTAGAACAGCTCTATTGTTTATATGTTTGTCCTCTGTCTAATCACAACCATGTGTTCCATCATGGGGAATGTGCACTGAACACACACCACTGTAACTAGGGGACCTCTGCGCACCACAGCCCTCGCCCACTGTGCCATTAGCTTTATGGGCATAATAACATCTCTCCAGTAAACTCTTGTGATAGAGCACAGCACATCAGTGATCACAATGTGCTGAATCAGGGACCACACTGCAGTATAGTCACCATCATAGTGCATAGAGATGTAGAGATGTAGTGTGATAGGCTTTTGTGTGCCTGGCTCATCTAAGGCAGTGGTTCTCAATCCTGATCCTCGGGACTCAGAGCACTGCTGGTTTTCTATCCTACCAGCTAGTTCATTCACTTCACCCAGTGACCCAGGTGTAAAATACTCCCTGATTGGATGGCTAGAATGAAAACCTGAGGACCGGGATTGAAAGCCACAGTGCAGGGAGGCGAACTTTCAGTTACCTTCATTTAGTGTTATGTATTTGTGAAATCTGGCAGCACTGAGCTTATTTCAGCAACATTTTATTGCTTTCAAAGTTTGATTTTGAGTTCGAGTTTGATTTTTATTTTCACTACCCTGAATCAGACAAGCAGGTAATGGCCAAGAGGACGAATTTTGGGACTGTAACAAGCTGGATGACAAAAGGTTAGGTCAAGTCCAAAGTTCAACACTCTCCCTTCCTTCCAGCGTATTGAGACATACTGTATTTCTTCTAGGAACAGGAAGGAACTCATCTTTTCTTGCCAACTGTACACTTATATCCAGTATTGAGATCCTGGAGTGTTTAATGGTGGTGTCAAGCACAGTTGGTAAAAAGGATCCTCCCGATGACATAAATCATGTTCTGCATGAGCAATATGCTTTGAACTCAACGGCTGTTGTACAGGAATTCAATATTTCACAACAAAGTTTTTTTTAACAAACCCCCTGCGAGAATATTTGTCTTATAATACAATTATGGAACCTTCACACAATTTAATACACAATAGATCATGTTGTCGCTGTTTGGTGAAAAATGTTTCTCCAAAATATCAACATAACACAGCCTTGTTATTTAGCTTGTCAACAGTGCATTTTTAGTCTATCCAATGGGTTTTGAATGGGTTTCATAAGGATCATAGAATTTTCCCAACCAGTAGAGGATCATGTAATCCCTTAATTCAAGTGAAAACAGGAATGTCAGCAATCTTGGAGTTAGGTTTTCATGTAACAGCAGCAGAAAATTATTATTATATATAGTAAGATTTTTTTTTAGAAATATCCTTCCTGAGGTTATCACTGAGACAGAAAGACTGACAGGCTGACTGACTGACAGTGAGAATGTCTGATGTCATGACAGTATTTGTTCATCCTAATAGTGACTGGTATTGTCATTGCCTAGTGCCCTAGTCTAAGATGGTCTGTGTGCCTGTAATATGTTTCTGTGTCTGCCCAAGAAAAGTGAACTAAGATCATGCATGCATTATGCATTGATAAGAGGCAGAGTGCTTTTTGTCTCTCTGGGCCTTGGACTCAAGGGAGCCCTTTGTCCATCATTCCCTCCCTCTGCCTCTCCCTTTGCACGCCTTGTATGACAACCAACTGATATACACCAGGCCTAAGGCGTAGGGACGATAGGCTGCTTGGGCAGCTCTCACTCTGTCAAGGCTTTGAGTGGTTGATTTATACCAGGGTAGGATCAGAGGGTGTTGAGCCCGGGCAGGGCACCCGTCGTGGCGCAGAGTTGGACCCAGGCCCCCATCTGTCCTGTGAGTCGTAAATTAGCCTTAGCTTTGTTAGCCACACACTCCACTCCTGCTGACCTTCTGCCACACTTACCCTTTATCCCCACGGACCTGGCCCCTGTCCTCACTCAGCATGATTAGAAGCACACCCCATGCCATGCAGCCGGAAGCAAACGGAGCCGTAGTGCATGTAGCAGTGGCTGCATTAAGGACGAAAACAGGAAGGCGTAACTGGCTGCCTGTATGTCCCCGATGGACTGAACAGGAGAGAAACTATATCATTCTGTGAACGTACGGCATGCTGTCAGTTATTGTGCTGTGGATGTGGACAACAGATCAAGTTTATTCAGAAGCTTAGAATGATCAGGTATTTATTTGAGATGTTTCTACTTTTACTTTGGTCAATTACACTTATGTTTCATACCCGGGTAACCCCTTTCTTACTAGCGGCTGAAGAGGTTCTGATGAGAAAAATTTGACCAGGGAAATATAATGCACACACAAGATTATTTAATCTCTTTAGTGGACCAAATCAAATACATTGGCATCTCTCGAGAGAGAGACAATTTGTAATCCATAGCCTCAGAAGTATTTCCAGCTGCACCAAGACATCATGTGTGGGAGGCACTGCAAATTCTTGTAAAACAACCCAATGATACCGAAACCTATCTGCAGAATATCAAATCCCATACTTTCAGTTCAGTGATGACTTGTCTGTTTTGATAATAAGTATTCTCTATCAGTTTCATATAGCTACAGTCCTCTCTCTGCTGTCTGGTTTCTAGACGTTCAACAGAGACTTGGCTAATAGAGTGCACACCAGGGCCTTATTATAAATGGCTTGTGTGTCCCATCATTGCATAAAAAGTACATTGAATTAGCTGGGTAAGCACAAACACTACACTGAGTGGGACTGTGGTCGTGACCATTGTCTGACCCTTGGTCGTCCTGTTTCAAGCAACTAAACACCTTTTGTCAGGAGGACACCGGACTCTAGCATAGCAGATTTATATACACCAAAGACAAATCCAGATGAATGAGGAGCATGGCTGGGAAAGTCAAAGGCTGAGTCTGGAATAGATAGAGTGCCATTTCTGGGAGCCAAGAGTCTATCAGCCGCTATGGAACCCGATCTGATATCAGCTCAGGGCCAGAACCTAAAGGAGTCGTGTCAGTGAAGAAAAATACATCTCTGAATATTACAGGCCATCGGGGAACATTCACATCAGCGAGAGAGAGAAAGGGAATTTCTAAACACACTGTAAAGTACCTGGGGGTTTTTTCTCCATGTATTTTATTGTCTTCTCTTTGTGCCCTCCTGTCAACCACATCCTCTGTACCGTCGGTTCACACTTCAATGCAAACAAGGGATGAAACCACGGAAAATATTGTTCCCTACCTCTGCCAACCATGTCCCCTACCTCCTCCTACACACGACCGTCCTTCCTTCCTGACTCTCAGGTCTCTTGACTTCCTGTATCAGTGATTGTCACATTGGATTCAGAGGAAGCAGACAGAGCCAAATCAGTTGTAAATGTGAGCAGTTAGGTGTTGATACACAGACAGGTGCTACTTACCTTGAGGGATTGTCAGCAGCATGCAGGAGCACATTTAGAGCTACGTGCTTTATAGATACATCTACATTCTTGTGTTATTCATTGATTACGTTGTAAGTTGTCACTTCAATGAAGGAAGGTCTAACACCAAAGCTGTTTCACCATTAATTATAAGTAGCATCCTCACTTATGCCCCAAGGCCGCTAGTTCAGTGTTCTGTAATAACTCTAATAAACATTACTGTTTTCCCTCTATCAAGATTAATGATGTTTTTTGGATGTTTTCTGTATTTAGTTAAGGTCTCCATGGTATCTTTAATTATGGTCTTATAGGACACTGAACTTCCTCATGTCAGACCTCATGACTCCATTACCCATCCACCATTTGCCTGTAGTCTATGTTTAGTAACAAGTGCTTAAGGTCACACAGTATTTATTGTCACTCTTTCAGCACAGGTTATTGTGTTTCCTGTGACTCCTCGCCTTACTTGATATTATCCTGAGGGGAGTAGTGATCCTGGTTGATGTAGGTCCTGTTAACATGTTGAGGACATGCAGGGGAACTCCAAGCTGAGGACAGCAGTACAGGGTAAAAGGGTAAAAACAAGAAAGGGGGTCTAAACAAATCCACTTCCAGTCCTGTAACTTTAGCTACGAATGATGGTTTTGTTATAGGCTTTCCAAGCAGGGATAACTGCTGGCTATCAGATGTCAACATCTGTCTGCTTATACCCACAAAACTGTATGTTTTACAGTTGTTTCCCGTAGTTGCTATGTTCCCACTCCTAACAAACCTCACTGCAGTTCACTTGGAAGAGGACCAAGACCTGCATTTTCGCAAAGCCTCAGTCTCGGTTAATTGGTATCACCTGAGTTTGAATGGCACTGTTCTCACCGATGCAAACAAACTGAACTGAAAGAGTAAATGCTCCAGAGTTTGATGAAACCGATTAAACATGTTTGGTCTGAACACGCCCGTAAACAGTACAAGGTAGCCTCGGTGGTCACAGTGTTAATGCTGGCTGAAAAAAAATGCAACAATGAGGGTGACATTGAGAGCAGGAAATGTTTTGGGCTTCTCTCATTCGGCAAGGTCAGCATAACTCATATCAAAGAAATGGTCTAACGTCATTTAAATGCTCCCCTGGCAGCAAGGCGATATCAGGTGGTCTAAAATGAGAGGGCAGAAGACTCAGTAGGAAACACAGAGGAACAAGCTCATCAGACAAATGAGTGAGTGACTTCTGGACCTGTAACTTTAAAATGTGACTTTGGCTTCGATAGTGATCATCCGTAAACCCTATAAACTATAAGTATTTTTATGCAAACTTTGATGTATCGATTAGAAAGGCTGGGTAACACTTTACGATAACAATAATACTGAATTAATCATCATTGATGATTAGTTAGTTAGTTAATTATATAGCGTACATTATTTAATCATTAATTAATTGATCTATTAACATGTTAATAGATCAAATAACCATTCATAAGTTGTATCAAAACTGTTAAGAAATGAATCAATGGTTAAATCCTTAAATGATGAACACATAATTTGTACAAGCTAAATAAGTATAATGTCAGCCCCATTAATAAATCTGCAATCTGTTTACGTTGCTTACTGAATGGTTAATAAGTGGTTTATAAAACATAAATGAACATTATTTATAGGCCCTTACTATAAAGTTGCAACTGATGTTTACAATGCTTAACAGTGGGTTAACAAGCAGTTCTCAAACAGATGATTCATTAGTTTGTCCCTTATTATAAACTTGCATCTGATTACCTCTCAATATGGCAAAAACCTAGTTAGTAACTAATCATCATTTAATTGTTAGTTAACCATTATCATACCATTAAGTCTGATCTAAGTCTATTGATTCATTAAAACAATTCTTTAGTAAGTTTTATGATCATTTGAAGCAGAAATGGGGGAGGTTGGGATGGACACTTGTCAAATAAATAATAATGTAGGCTTGGCACTATCGGCCAAATGGTTCAGTTTCATTGTACAACAGTTCAGAAGTGGCTTGGACATTGTGAAATGAAAAATGAAATGAAAATGAAAAATATCTGTCCACCATGATATATCAAACTCCCAGAAATATCAAACGCGCTTATCCCTCCCATGTGTAAGGCACCAGTTGTGGTTATATGGTTATTACAACATTAGCTGACACAAAAGAACAATAACAACATGTCCAATATTATCAATTCCTGAAGGAGTTTTTCCATTTGTTTTTTCATGTGTTCTACATTCAGCTAGCCTATTGATTTGCTTCAGCCCAGCTGACGGAAACACATCTAATTCCCGTTTTATTTTTGGTGACATTTCAAAAGTTGGATAAAAACATAGATATAGATTCATAGTTATATCCATCACTTAAGAGTTTTTACACTCTTTCCTACTCACTGTCCCATAGCAGATCCAGGGGCGCTATGTAACTGTGTGAGGTCTCACCTGCTCATCAGCTCTGATGCTTCGTTTCACATGGAGATGTGCTTGACTGACAATTACTAGTGAAAAGCAGCTGATTTGACATAGATGACATTTGTTGTTTAGATGTAAAATATTTTCTGTAAAACTGACAACTATTTGGCCCCTAGAGAGATGAAACACAGATGTTTATTTCTGTATAAAAGCTTTTCTGGTGTGTTCTAACGTATCCATCTCATTTTGTTAGTCAGATAATAACAAAAAAGCTGAGGTAGTTCTCTATGAATGTTGGCACAGTGTTCTCTTAGTTGTTTCAGAGAACTGGCGCACAGTGTGGATAATGTAGCCCAAAGCACAACAGTTCTTGGTCTGACCACCTCCCTTTTTCAAGGGAAGCACTGCCACTCTTATAACACTGAGTAAAAAATGTAAATGCTGTTCAACTGAGCCTTTGTTTTAGAGAAAAAACATTTATGCTGGTATAGTGACATGTCAAAAAAGAGATTCGCCTATGATTGCAACAAACTCTGGGATATACCTTAACACACCGGCTGTGTGTAGCTATATAAAGCACCCATATGGAAAACATCAGAGCCACCTGGTAAGTTTGAATAGAGTACACATTCTGGACTACAGGCTACTACGTGATTCTCAGGGAAAAATACAGTGACATTTTTCCCCACTCAATGAAATTTATGCATCCTAACTATAGATAAGGATGATACATGATACTGTTGGCGAGAATCTCCTCCCAGTAATGCCTTTCACTGTCTTACATAGTAAGTCATTTCTAAGAGGGCATAAAACACTAGGGATCATCATTATCTATGAGGAGGAGGAATTTTCACACTCTCTCCATAGAAAAACACCAAAATCCTCTTGCCATTCTCCTCTCCCAGGTATTCAGATGTCCCGTGGTGACGTTGTTGACTCAGCTGGGGTCAGTCAAGTGCTGCTGTTAGAGAGGACCTCTCATTTGTCCTACCGTTATCCTGCAACAGCCCCTAAACCCTCTTAAGCTGTTCTTTATTATCCCTAACACTTACCAAAGACCGCTCTCTGCCTTCCTGTCTTGCTCTCTTTCCCCCTCCTCTGCCTCTCCCTCAGGCTGCCGGTGCCTCTCCTTCTCTGTTTCTCTCCTTCTCTATTTCTCTCTCTCTTATTCAATCTCTCTCCCTCTTGTTTAAATGCATGAGTGTCCATGT
Source organism: Gephyroberyx darwinii (assembly GCA_900660455.1). Taxonomy (NCBI): domain Eukaryota; kingdom Metazoa; phylum Chordata; class Actinopteri; order Trachichthyiformes; family Trachichthyidae; genus Gephyroberyx; species Gephyroberyx darwinii. The sequence continues at coordinate 20,129 of CABFOQ010023946.1, forward strand.
TTTCAGAGCCCCTGGGTGTGAGGTTATAGGTCAGGGGGGCTCAGGGCTCCCGTATGGGCTATCCCCCCTGAAGGGTTTGGGTTCCAGGGACGGCGTCTAAACATCCTCTCTTTTGCCAGGCAGTACATATCAGCCTGGAGGTCCAAGAAGTGTGTGTGTGTGTGTGTGTGTGTGTGTGTGTGTGTGTGTGTGTGTGTGTATGCCTCATTAGGCATACTGCTGCTATAATTCTGCAATATAGCTGTTAGTAACATGATACCACACTTTCCTTGACATTGTCTTTCAATTGCGCTGGCTCTTGGTCACATCCCACAGGTCTGAAACCTAGGGTGAGACTGATATATCGGTTTTCCAATATTCACCTTTTATTAATTAAATATCAGCTATTGGCCAGTCATGTCGCCCACTGCTGATAAGATGGAGGTTCCTGCCTGACCACAGCTACATGAATTATGTTTTTTGTGAATTACTTTTGCATTTAAAGACCTAATTTTTCCCCTACCATTGAATAGGTGTGGTAGAACACCTTGCTTTAAGGTGCTGATAGCCCATCTAAAATAATTTCAGTAGTCAGGATTTAAATGCAGAGTTATGTGACTGCATGCGGTTTGAGGCTTTTCCATACTGCCAAGAATAAAATTCTTGGGATAACACTCAATACTTGTATTTTTGCCATGAAAAAGGTAAAACTTGAAAGATTTTGGCACAAAATTCGGCTATCAGCAACTCTTCAAAAACCCGTATCGACCGTGACCGGCAGCGGCTGGATAGTTAGAAGTGTTTGCCCAGTCATCTTAATGTGATCACTGTTCATATTTGTTGTACTGGAGCCACGCTTTGTGGCTGATCGCCATCCACAAGTGGCGTTTTGCTGTATGACTGTGATCAGTAGTGCAACGCTGCTTGACAAATTCAAGTGATGCCTTCGGACTTGAACAGCAGTGACTGATAACATCCTCTGTCAATGCGAAAGACAAATACACAGCCCTTCCAACCCCCTGTGGTTACATCTGAAAACAGATCCCCTCTCTCTCCCAGAGCTATAATAACAAACTCTCTGCTTTAACAGATATTGTGCTTCCCCAGAGAGCTCATCTCTCTCAGAGCAAGTGACCACAGCGTTTTACCATCCGTTGGCTAGTGAATATGAACATATGGCCTGTTAATGTCTTTATAATAGGTAACAGCGTGTTAAGCTTTGAAGTTATACAGGTCATTATCAGAGCAATGATGTATGTTCCAGAGATCTGCATGTGTTTGTGTGTGTATGCATGCATGCGTGTGATGTGTGTGTGTGTGTGTGTGTGTGTGTGTGTGTGTGAAAGAGAGAGTGTGGTTTATATGCATGTACTGTATGTGTCTATGTTTCTGCTGTTCATTTTCTAAGAACAGCAGAAACCTAAAGAGGGTTGGATCCCATCCTTTGGAGGTCAGTCTCTAAGGAGCAATCTTTCATTCCTTTTAAGTTAGTCTATTTGTTCTTTTTTCACGTGGGGTCCAGTGTTAGTTACCTCTCTTCAAAAATATCTCATTCTTTCCTTTTCTCCAGTGGGACTAACCTTCAGTGCCAGTGGTAGCAGGTTAGATTGGTGTTCAGTAGCTGGTGCATCATTGTGGCTCGCCAGACCGGACTGGGAAATGCTTCCAGATCTCAGAGTCTGTGGTCGTCCGTAGAGAGAGAGAGGCTACTCGACAAGCACAATATTGTACAGAATACCACAGCTTGTACCAGACCTTGTTCTCAATTTCACCAAACGTTGTCATATGTTTATTCACAATAACGTTCATCTTCACCAATTTTCAAAATCATTACTTTCTGTTTTCTTTTTCACAAGGGCTTAGATTTCCCATGTACTGTGATTCAGACCGTTTCCTTGGTGCTGAAGGTGAAGGTCAAGGAGAAATATGTTTCACAATCTAATCTTCGTCATCAGAAAACACAACAGGAATTTGGATGGAGGAGCATCACCGTCCAAATTTGGCAGTGAGGCAAACCTCATTTGCCTTACATATTCATTTTGCTTGATATAATCCTAACATATATGTGGATGAGTTAGCTCTATCTTGTTTGTTGGCATTTCCTTCGGACAAAAAAAGGCAGTGGATAACAACAATTGCTGTGCATTTTTATGTCTGGGTCAACAGCCAAGAGCTGAGCATGAGAGCATGAGAACGCTGATGACTTTCATTGAGCAATGTGGGAAATGCCATGCTTTACTTGACACAAAGTGCTGGGAAACAATCCAGAATGCGTCTTAGATAGAGAAATGCCATTAGACTAAACATTGTATTTGCTGCAGGAACACACTGAAAGGTACTTTCTCCTGTTAGTAAAAAGGCACATCATTTATGAGAAGACAGTATCATACATGATCCAACTTTTGATCACAATCAGATGTGTGTCCTCAATGAAATATCTTGATGTTTAAGTAAACTGCTGAACAGTTGTACCGCTCACTGTTTCTACTGTTTGAATTTGGTTTTACATCCATAAGCATTTTATATGCTGGGAGCCAAAGTAATGACTTTCTTAGAAATAGCACTGAGAGCAATTTTCTGGTCCATCCCAGGGGTCAGCCAGCCAGGATAACATGGATGTGACCTTAAGCATTTTCTGGACCCCACTGTAATTACTGAATGGGACTGCAATAACTGCTCCACTCTCTGGAGTGAAATTAACAGGACCGAGAAGGTGTGAGATGCTCTTTCACCCCATAGGAAATTACACACAATGCAGCCACTCCTCTTACTCTCTCTATCTCTTTCTTTCTCTCTATGTCTCTCTCTATCACATCAACACAAACATGCATACATAAACACACACACACAGGCACATTAATGCTCACTCACTGACTGTAAGAAGAGGTTTTTGAGATGAACAAATGGTGTTGCTGGATTCTTCCTTCCTTCTGTCATTCTACTTATATCTCCAACTCTCCTCTCCATTACTGAGGCTTATTCCTCCCCTTCTCCCATTTTTTCTCTCGCTCTCTTATTCCTTCTCTCTCTTCCTCTAAGTCTTCTAGTACTTCTTCAGACCATCGTTGGCCATGTCATTTTCCCTGGATAGAAAGCTCTCCTCTTTCTCTCCTCCTCCACATCCCACATCGCTCTCTGCTCTTCATCTTTAAATTATTACCTGAGTGGTCATGCTTCCTCCTTTACTGCTGATGCTGACATATTTTCATCATCTATTAACCTTAAAGCAGAGATATTTTCCTTTAAGAATCCCATTTTTTCCATTTCTGTATGTAGGATAAGCGTGTGAATAGCGTGATCAGCTTCTTTGTACAACACAGTTCACTGTCAGCAACTCATCTTCAGGACCCTCTATGCCTGACCAATTCACAGTTTTACTCACAAGACAGAGATGAGGACTGAGACTATGCTATGGGACGGCTGTTAAAGATCTTAACCCATAAAAAGCTTTTTGTCTTTCAATTGCGTTGCTTTTGTTTCAAGGTTTTGTTTTGACAAAAATGAACCATAGCTTTCACTTTTGCTTCAACATAAATTGTGTTTGAAATTTCATGTGTTACGTGTTGACAACAGTCATTTTCCCATTAACTTTTGAAGATTGGATGAAAGTAATAAAAACTTGCAGGCGGTCTATAGCTCAAATAAGCAATTGCCTTTTGCAATTGTATATTTAACTATCCATCAAAAGCTTATGGAGAAATGAATGCCAAAGCAATGCTCCTCACGGGCAAAATGATACTCCAAAAGTTAAGAGAAAACAGAGAGATTGGCTGCAACTGTGAAAATTACAGACCCTCAGAAGGTGGGCGGGGCCTAGTGTGTATGCATGCGGGTGTGTGCATGTCAGGAAAGAAGGAGGTTGTTTAAGTTGACATGTTTTTTTCAGTAAGTGGCCTTGAGAAGCCTGCAGTAAGTGTGTAGGAGATGGAGATGCCTGCTATCTTGGTGGTAATTCAACAGAAACTGGGAACATCTGGAAATGCAGACCATTTAATAAGAACACTGGCTTCAGTCAGACCAAAAAGAGAGGAGTGTTTGCAGATTTACCTTGAATTGATGAATTAACAGATGTTCATTTTGTTGTTGCATTTAACACAGGGCTCTGCGTTACATTACACCGTCATCTTCTCAGCCACAATCACACAACTTAAAGTGGGAGGAATGTATTCTGTGACCAGTCAGTGGGTTCATCTATCATGAGTAGAGCCCCTCATGTATTGTGAGAATTAAACGTTTCTCCAGAGTGGCTTCAGCTGTCTTGACTTCAGTGCCAGAACTAGTCCTCTGCTTTTACTTTACTGTGCTGTTCTTGCTACTGAGTCTTTGAATTAGGCCTTGCAGTATAGGTTCTCATCACTTGAAAGACCAGACACTGTGGCTTCTCCAGCTGTGGCTTGGAAGGGAAGACACAGGAAGGAGAGGACAGCACATGATTCAAGTGCATATGACAGTCTGAGTTTGAGAAGACACCGTGTCACAATTCAACTTCTTGTTGCAGGTGCAGAGACAGATTAACCAGCTACGCACATTCAGGGTGTTCAAGTTTCAAGCTTGGGAGACTGAGGGATCTGCATGTGTGTGTGTGTGTGTGTGTGTGTGTCTGGGGGGAGGGGAGGGGGGATGATAGTGACATAAATGAAGCAACAATAAGGTCCCAACATCTATCATGGTTATTTTTGTGATTCTTAATTGTTCCCCTTGGGGAAATTTCTCTTTTCGCTCAACCCCTCAAGGAGGTCAGAGGTCAGGGCCAGCTACAGAACACAGACCTGAAGCTGGCAGGGATTTCGATGTCTTCTGCAGGGCGGATGCTTGCCGACACGGGGGCTTGGTTAAAGGACAGTCTCCTTACTCATTACGCCACCCCACTGTCCTTCTGGAGATTAAGCCATTTACTGATGGGAGTATTCTGCAAGGTCAATCTGTTTCAAATTTCTGTCTTCTATTTTCCTTATGAACCTCTATGAGTTTTTGTCTTACTATTTTGAGACTACACTGTTAATAATTGTTTCATCAATGTGTTTAACTGAACTATTTATGGCTTCACTTTTGCTCTTCATCTTTTTCAACATATTTCAGACTTGATATAGCTAAACACTTGGAGCGCTGACATTAATCCAAACCATGTGTTAGGCAGAGACACAAACAGACCAGAAAGTAACCTTCAGACTAATATCAGCTCCTATGAATGGCGGGCCAAACAGATGCTCTGTAAAGCTATTACTGTAGTATTATAATTGTATTTGCCCAATGCTGATATATCTATATCATATATCTATAATATAAATACCAGTTTTCCGGCTCTGCGTAGGTCAAGTGTATGTAGCTGTTAACAAATATCCTGTTGCAGCAGTAAAATGTCACATATGACACTGTTATAGCCTTTGAATTATTTTCCAATATACTGTTTTCACATATTGTATATTTCTGGTGTCTGAGTCTCAATGTGTGCCAATGTAAATAGACTAAACTAAATGGATGTGTTTGTTTTTTGAGGAGGCAGTGTCATACTGTACATTCACGATCACTCAACCAAGTTGAACGTTATTTTCTGTGAAAACCTCCGTCAGGATTTGTGTGCTTCCATAGAAAGGCCAAAGGCAGAAAAAATATTCCCTTAGCATGGGCGCCAGATCTTTCAGCCAACTTCTTATTTGTGTAGCAGTGTTGTAATACTCAAGTTCAAGGCTCATACTCATAACTAAACTTGGACTCAAGTTTCATGACCTGATACAACTTGGCCTTGTGAGCAACACACCTACACTTGAACACAGACTTGAACTTAGTCTCAGTTATAGTGGCCATTTTCTTCTTAAAAACAGAGGCTACTATAAACAGGCAGTAGCCATACATTGTGTTTCTTGTGTATTGGGACCAGAAATAAACAGCCAACTTGAGATCTCCTTTATGTACAATTCATAACAGATTGATAGAGAATTCCTTTCAGTCTGAGTATTAGAAAGCCTTTGTTCTGAATATGCTTGTGTTTCTTTGATGTGTTCCATGTAAGCTACAACAGACAACTGGTTTGTCTGTGAGGTTACGTTCTCCTGAATATAACAAAAAATCTGATTCCAGGAAGGCCTGCTTCAGTCAACCAGATGGACGAATACAAATGTACCAGGCAGACTGCAAGGTGGATGGTCTTTAATATTCCTCTGTGTTTATGGTTTTACGGTGGGTTTATTCACTTCCTTGGTTTAATTGGCTTTCCTAAGACATATGTCTGTGGCACTGCAGAGCAGGTTGTGAAAGAGCAGAGGGATCTTTGCGATGTGAGCTAATGTTTGGTTTGGCCTCCTCGCTGCTCCTCAGGCCAAACCTTTACAGGATTTGTTGAGTTGGCTCAGCTTTGGATAAGCACTGGCAAGCCAAGGATGTGAATGAAACTGAAAATAATGTTCTTACTATCAACTTCATTAATGAATTTTTCAGAATTGGGATATGATGTGGCATCAGCTCAACTGTATGCTCAAGACTGACTTTCCACTTTCCATTGAGACATGTTAAACTGTTTCTACTGATGTGCACCCACATGTTACGATGATGTTGATTGCGGTTGTCAAATGACATCAAGCAGTGCCTTTCTCACACTTACTGACAAATCTGATAATAATTATTGGTGTGATATTTAAGGTGGACTTACCTGCGTAGTGATTCATGCTATTGTAGGAGTGACTCTCCCTCCTTTCACATTAAAGGAGCTTTATTGTTGTCTGGTGAGAGTAACCTAGATCTCACAAAAAATTACTTTGTTTAGAGTTTATATGTGTTTGCCATCCACCATCAGGTGATGCCTTTGGGAAACCAATGATCCAGTGTTGTATTATTTACAGCTCAAAATGGTGTAGATTAAATAATAAAGAAATCAATACCTGAAGCGTCAGTGAGGGATTCTGTTGGGAAAATGTAGTTATGAAGTTAAGTTCTTTAAAAATACGTAGAAGAGCAAATCAGCTATGTACGATTTCAAATCAGGTCAAGGCATTACAAACAATCTAATGAAACAAAGACAATACAAAATATTTCTGCAGGATCAATTGCATCTAAAATAGCATTCAGATGTATTGTGGGTGAATTGACCCTTTAAACCGGTTGTGTCTTTAGAACACCTAATTTTTTGAGGCTGATCAAAGATGATGAATGATATTCAACATCAGACCTCCCTGTCTGTCGCATCTGGACAGCGTGCTTAAGTACTGAGTCACACTGCAGCCCAACAGTAGGGTCTCTCATAGCGGCCGGCCTCATGGGAAAGAACCTCAGTGGTGTTTAGGCTGCAGTGTGTACAGTACGGTTTTATCTCCAGATAATAGCGTAATCATTTCTTTCTTCTTTTGGTTAGTCACAGCCTTCATGGCATTCTCTCTCAGTCTTTGAGTGTCATGTGGCCCTCAGATCTACATATGGGAAGACATACGCAACACCATTCATAGAGGCACCATGTATAGATCAACCAATCAGGACTTGGGTGATGATCCCGAAAGGAATGCAGAGGAAGGGAGAAGGGGTGGATGATGTGAGAGTTGTGTTTGAGCTTCTCTGGGCCCCACAGACCGAGCCCTCCTACTGTCCCCCGAGTTCCTCCAACTCAAAGCTCATTGGATCCTTTGTGTCTCATCTATACCTAAGATCCAGAATTCACTCTTTTTCATTAAATGGAGGCTCTGGGTTTGGGACTGAAAACTGAATCACATTAAAGGAATTTGGACCGTAGTTGGTGTTATTGTGTGGCAACGAGGCCTCGTGTCCATGCAATAATCCTCTCATCCAAACATCTGTGTGGAGATGGATGGCGTTGGGTCTCATAACCTCGGCTATATTAACACATGAAAGGTAGAGCGACTGCAGGAGGGCTATTTTAACCATTCCCAGAGGCCCCTCTATTAGCCTCCCATTCATTCTCAAACAGACACACACATGCCGCTGTTATTATACACTCCACGATGGTCACTTTCAACATCCATCGCAATAACAAACTCTTCAGAGACATTGGTTGAGTAATTTTGTCATAATTGTGATTAATGTCCTGGTGGGTCACTGGCAGTGTTAAGGCAATTAGCAACACTCTGTGGCCCCCTACATACAATCAGCAAGTCATTTACAAAACATTACAAAGGATTTTTCAGAACAAGAGTGTGTGTTGCAGTAATGCGCAACAGGTCATCTGATATGAGAACAGATATGACTGCTAATGTTTCCCTTGGGGATTGTGGTTTTGGTGCATACGCTGCCCCAGGGCAGTGGCCTGGTCTGGGACAGGGGGTAAATAACAACGGTCACATCCAGGGGGACTGGGAGGTGAGCTTTGGATGAGAGAGAGCAGTAGCCCTGGATACACTCACTTTCCAGACATACGGGCAGACAAACACACACACACACACACACACACACACACAGATGCACCCTCCAAAGTATTATAGGGGTTTGTTGACGAGAATTAATGGAACAAAATGAAATAACACA
>CABFOQ010023946.1:28593-40831 GCA_900660455.1 Gephyroberyx darwinii
CACAAACACACACACACACACACACACACACACACACACACACACACACACACACACACACACACAGATGCACCCTCCAAAGTATTATAGGGGTTTGTTGACGAGAATTAATGGAACAAAATGAAATAACACAAGAGAACATTGTGAGAGACCCAGTGTTTGTTTACAGTAAATGTACTGTAGGCAGTTGAGATGATATATTACTTTATGAGTCACATTAATAGGCCTCTCTCTCTCTTAGATCCAACTCTGTGTCAACGCTAGTGAGAAGAAAAGGGCGCCCTAGCAGTTCAGCAGGCTAAGGTTCATACCATGTTCTTGCAATATTGCTGGGTTTAAATCTTTAATCTAACCTCAACATATGCCACATGTCATCCTCTCTTTCTTGCCGCTCCCCACTATATCATCCTATAAAGCAGGGTGCCGTAGTGTTAAAGGAAACCACCCTTCAGCTGGAAGCCCAAAGATCAATCCCACATGACAGCAGGCATCCACCCTGCACGCCCTTGAGCAAAACACTGAAACAGTTGACCCTGTGCTCTGACCTATCTAAAGCGGAAATGGCAAATTTCACCTATAGAGATCAATAGAGTATCACAAAAAGGAAATTCCTTGAAATGTCTTTAAAAAAAAGCAAAAAAGAAAAGAAAAGCAAATATAATTTATGTTTGATTTAAGTTTAACATGTCTGTGTCATTTAGAGTGTTAATCCCAGCAGATTACACAGTTGTACTGCATTTTATTCAGACTGTATTGTTAGTTTTCCATGGTAGCCTCCACGCTGACTAATAGCTTTTTAGGCCCCGCTGAAAGGCTGCTAGAGATTGCCAGGATGCAAACATGACTATTACGGCCAGATAATATCTCTTATTATTAGAGTCTGACTTCGAATTACAGAAACACGATATCCAGGGAGTCAGCTGAAGACACACACATTCAAAATCATTTTCACGAACATTTTTGCCTTTTGCTTATGTGTGGGAATTGCAACTATAAGGAATGTGGAGGGACTATAGGGAAGACAGTATCGTCCAAAAAGCATGTACACCAGCGTACATTGGAACAACCCAAACAAATGTGATCAGACTGCACCACATCTGACGAATCTGTCTGCACTCAGAAACCCATTCTGCAAGTGCAAATGATTCACACAGTTTAAGACCACAAGTGGTTGGTAATAGGCTTAGCAATAGTTTTCAATAGCCTCCTCGAGATTATTGTGTCATGGTACTTCACTCCTCCATGGTCTAACCGCAGCGATGAGGGTGTGTCTGCGTTCTGACTGCTGAATAAGCATCAGAGGGCAATTTTCCTGATCCTGTGACATTCTAGTGGTGACAAACTGTAAAGGCTGTTCAAGTGCTGTGTTCAGCTGCCAGCGCTGCTAGAGATATGGAGCCAATGGTTAATGGTCTTAGAGCAGAGTTATGAGGTGACATCACACACACGTGCACACACACACACACACATACACATAAAGTTGAGTTGGGGGCTCACCTAAGTTAACTTTACCACCTTGTAGGTTTTATTAAAAACTGATCTGACCAGGGAGAGAAATGTTCACTGGGGCTTTCTTTGACCGGCTTTCTAGGACTTCCATTACACTCTCTCATACACACACACCTACAAAGATTTTATATTTTCATACTCGACTTTTCATGATGAATAACTCGGTGAGAGCAGAGCGGTTCTGTTGGTTCAATAGCTCCACATCTGGGAACCTTTAGAGCTAACATGTACGTCAAATGACCAAGTCCTTTATTACTGTGTCATTCCTTGCATTTCAGATGACAAATCTCTATTCCTCTGTCAAGGTGTCAGTTATTTTGTCTGGCAGTGTGGCTGAACTCAAAACCCCAGTGGTGTTTTGAAGGCAATGCTGAATATGAATTTCATATGGCGTCTCCTGTGTTGCACATTCCATTGCCATTGAGCAAGCTCAACATCGTGCTGGTTGCATATCCTGTAACTGCTGAGTAGCCTGCAGATTTCCCTTCTTGGAATGGAATATTCTTAAACAGAGCTTTAAAAATACTTACTTACATAAATGTAATCTCAACTGTTTAAAATTCTGTCAATTGAAATCTATGAGTTTTGTTCTAAAGTAGTTGTATCTTGATTGGTTGATGTTTAAGAGATTTTTTATCTCCAGTGGTACAGGAGTGAGTCAGTGCTGTTCAGATCTGCCTGCTAGTGTCTCAGGCGGTGAAGATCTGAAGCACAATGATGTCTGCAGTATGTTTAGCTAGGCCTAGTGCCCACCTATCCTCCAGCACCCGCATGACACTGAAGATCACTTGAGCAATCTGCCAATTTTTTTATCTTTTTTTTCTGTTCCACATCAGTGAACTTCATCTGCAAATGATAAGTTGCACAAGTATTAATTCCCTCACTTTAACACGTCATCTCATTTATGTGTGTGTGGTCTTTGTGGCCTTTTAGTCTGTTAGTGGAGACTTGATGAGTAGAACTGTTTTCTTTCTGAGACACAACATATTTTGTATGAAGTAGCTAGCTGTGCAAACGTTTCTGTTTGCAAAATGGTTTCTGTTTCAGTCTGGAGTGAGACATATCTTCCAATATTTTACATTTCCCATTTAGAGGAAATGTAATGTGCACATAAACTTATAAAGCTATGCAACCTAAACATTTTACATCCCTTTTTACTACATCTTAAGCTTCCTGGCACCAGCCACACCACCTGCATAGTTTAACTTGTTGGCAGTAGTCCCATGAACACACACAGTTATGAACTATTACAGACAACTGCTTTGCATTAGAGGAGATGTCATATTTCTATGCGTGCCTGTGCAACCCACATTCCTCTCCGTCCGTTCATCAAAAGAGAACGATCATCAGAGTGATGTCGGATACATATTGTAAGTGGAAAATCTGCATAGATGAAGGATATCAGTAGGTACTTGTCTTAAAATGTTTAATCAAAATATACTGGGTGAACAAATATTTTTTTAAAAAAGGTCTACGTTGGAATACAAACAGTTAATATAGAAAGGTATGAGGACCGGGAAATACATCATTCTGTAGGAGTGATAATACATCACATGATACAAGCTGCCTAACAGAATAATGTTCACATTATTGGGGAAGAAAAATTAAACCTGTGGATTACAGCAATAATGTTTAGGTGTAACACTATTAGTCCGTTCAGCTACTGTTTCTGGTTCATTTCCATTCCGTATTGTGGCGCCAGAGCTAAATCAATGTCTTTATCTCTGCCAAGAGTGCTGCTCCCTCTGCTTTTATCATCTCTGAATGGGACTTCAAAGCTGATCCGTCAATACAATATAATGAGCTGTGGACCGTCATTCATAGCCCGTTATCTCTCCCTGTTGTTCCAATCAGCAGTCTCATATACTACTGTGGTCCACCTCACATATGCCCTTAGAGGAAAGTTAAAAGTTCATCCCTTTTAGCTCTAATGTTTTCCTAATGGCCACTTGTTGAGTTAATGGGTAAATAACAAGCAGGATCATTGTCCTTGCCTTTCATTTGCCCTTGTGAGTAAAGCTAAACACATGTTCTCACATCAAAGCCTCAGATTGTCCCTCTGGGCCACTAGTACAGTAACGTTATAGTAGCTGTATGCCGGCGCTGGAACAGCCTTTACATGTATAGGATACTGGACGTAATGCTGGAAAAGCATTTCTAAGATTTTGTCTAAGATTCCCTGTGATTCTGTGGCCTCCCTTATCTGTGTAATTTGTGTGTGTGTGTGTGTGTCTGTGTGTGTGTATTTCTGATGAAAAAGCTTGTAAGATAAAGGGAACTGTGCATGAAAATAGTGACCATAACATTAAGAAGAATACCTTTTACTGATTGACTGTATAACATTTTACATTAAAATGTTCAATGGATGAATGGCTCATTTGTGGTAATACAGTTACTTCATATAAATGTTTGGATTTAATATAATATATGGATGCATAAAAGAGTACAAAAATAAAATATTTGCATAACATAAATTTTACATATGACAAGGAGGCTCATAATGAACAGGTGACATATCCCATGCTTAAAAAGTAGCAGATACAGCAAGACATTTCATTGATGATGTAGAAGAACAGAATGAAAAGAGAATGATATTAAAAAAAAAATTAAAACGTAATGGAAATAATTTCATGACCAGACTTAATGAGCAACAGACTACGAGATTCTTTCTATAAATTTGTTGTTGACAAATTAATACATTGGATATAAAGTGCATTGTTATCTGTACGACAGTGGTAGGTAGTCTGGCCCATGTACTACTACTACTACTACTATTACTACTACTAATACTACTACTTCTACTGCTGCTGCTGTTGCTAGTATTATCATTGCCTCTCAAATGAACAGAGTACTTTGACTACTGATGTGGTTGTCCTAAGCACAGCCTTCAATGAAATGGACATAGTGGGTGATCAGTTGGCATCGGGTGGATTTACTTATTACATGCTGAATACACGGTGTAATCTTTTTAACACTGTTTGGTTAAACCACTAGTTGTGATTGAACGGTTTGTTCTGACCAACCACAAACAGATTTAGGATTCCGGCAAGGAACACTGTCTACTTATTGGTCGTCAATTAACACTGTTCGGGATCCAGATGTTCGGCATGCCTCAGAGAACAAAGAAGCAGAGATGTTGGGTAACGGGAGGTCCCACAATCACAGCCACAGAACAGTTCAGGAAATACTCTAGCTTTTTTGGCATTATGATTTCCATGACAAAAGCAGTCTAATTGCCATTTTTACTAGGATTTTGGTCTTGGGGTAGCTGGCACCAACTGAAATTCCATGGAGGCAATTAACTCGAAACTTTACATAAAACTAGCCAAACTATGTGGTTCTGCGCATTATTGAGTTTTCAAGAAACAAAGGATACATTGTCGCTTCTTATTGTGTACAATTTTGAAAAGAGACAATGAGGATAAGGAGATGCCATGTTATACATCAGTTATAATAATCCATTTTCTCTTGGCTCAGCTGACCACTAATAGTCTGCTGCTCATCAATTTCACAGAACCCTGCTTCTTTCGCCCAGTAAAGCTGAACGATAGTGGGATGGGGTGGGGAGCCATGCTTGTTCTGGTGAATACCCTCTTCCTCTCACTAACCTACATCTCTCCCCCTGGCACTCTGACCCTGGGCTTGTGCAAATCCTAACTCCTAATTCCTAAATGACAGAGAAGCCAGCGGGACGAAAAAGCTTCAAAAATAGCTCTTTACTGTTGGATGTCCAATAACAAAGAACGTATGTACATCATAGTTAGAAAAACACATACTCACACAGATATAATTGCACTTTGCGCTAACAACTGGAGTATTTATATACGTGGTGAGAGTGGTGATGATGAAGACGGTGACTGAGCTTGTGGATTGGTGGCCTTGGTAGCGAGACGTTGGTCGGTTCCATGCTGAGGGCCGCGGCATGGCAGGCAGGATAAGTGCTGTACAACAGACCAGATGATCAAACACATTACACATGGTACATGTCTGCGGTGATGGTCCAAATCTTCGGCGATGGCTCAGGAGGATCTCTGCAGGCTTTCTAGTTGGCTTGTTTGGATTTCTTCATCCTGGAAGACAGAAGCACAGTTTGATTTGAGTTTTATTGGTGATCTCCTGCCATAGCATAGTACACATTTGGCTAGGACTATTCCTACTACAAAGGTGGTTGCTGACTGCTACATAGACGGGACATCCCTGAGTGCAGTTTGTCAGCACCAAGAAGAGCGCAGACATCACCACCATCAACTCTTGACTTAAATGAGAAACAGAAAATTTGTATCCTGTACATTAGTTCAAGCACTTGGCTGTTGACTCTAAGTAGTAAACACCATTTTAAAAATTAATGAGAATTTGTTCAGCTATCACTGGATGCCAGTTACATTGAGAGGAGCTAGAATTTGTTTGCCAAAACTCCCCGGTGAAGGCAGCTGCTGCAAGTTTACAGAGCCAAAACCCCTGCCTCTTAATGTTGGACTGCACTTTATGGCCTATTCAAGATAATTCATCTTTAGCTAGTTAATCTGTCCGCTTGTAGCCCACTAGTCAGCTGGTCATTAGAGATTGCTATTTTTTGGTCAATTATTTGTCGATTTAGTTGTTGTTTCCAAGAGGATTTCCTGGAAAATTTTGACAGCTGGCAGCATAACAATACTAAAAAATACTTTTTTTTTGATAAACCATCGATCAAAAGAGGTAATTTGCGGAACAACTGATGCAGAGTGATGTATCCTCTGCAGCACTGTAATTATTGACAGTAGAATAGTAAATAACTCTGTAGGCTAAATCTTTAACCACAAATCAACTAGTACAAAATTTCAATAATTATAGTCTTACTCCCCAGGCAAAAGAGCTGCATAAAGTGTCACTTAGAAATGTGTACATTTCCACACGTAGTGAATACGTGTGTCCCTCCCCCTTGCATTGAAATTGGAAAAACATTACAGTAGGTCCATTCCATTGTAAGTGGCCATCGTCTACTTTCTACCTGGGCAGTTTTGTTATGCAGAGGACTGCTTCACGCCTTTACCTCTGCAAGACAAGGGCTCTACATTCATCTCTGAGACAGAGAGTCTGACTGTGGGTGGATCAGTCAGTGAGTATTGAGTGTGTACATGTCTGAGCCTGGCACTAGATTGTGTTCATAAAATGTTAACATCCCCACCACCTCACAACTTGCTCAATGACTGCATGTGTGCATTTTTGTATAAAGGTTGGTAGGGTTGATCTTGATCAGTACAGAACCACAACTCATCAGCTCCAATGAAAACATTGTTAAATTATCACATAGTCGTCTCTCTTACTCCCACATAGTCATGTACCAGCATGTTCCAGATTAGGGATCCAAAATAAATTGGGCAATTAAGAGCTGTCACTCTCACAGTGGGCTACTGATAGGTGAAATACAAGTGCTCAAATGCGCATTTGCGCTGTTGCATGCCAGACAACCAATGGCAGGCAGACAACCAATAGCAGGCACCTGAACCTTGTATGAAGCAACCACACAGTATCCATGACCATAACCAGACTGGTTTGTAGCCACTTACTTGTTGATAGCGTTCTTCAGGTATTGCTGCAGCCACCGGATCTCTGGGTTAACACACACCTCTTTGTTGGTCTTCAGCTTGGCACTGATCAGAAATGGGATGGAAAAAGACTTGAGTATATACCATAGATAGACCTTAGTTAAAAAGAGAGTACATTTTGTAGTCAGTGACATTAGGTATGTGAGTTTGAGAGCACACACTCTTAACACAGCAGATTGAATTATCGCTGCCTTGTCAGTTATAGTTTGTGGTCTTGTTTCAATGTGCCAAACATTTCCCCAGTATGAGCTACTGTCATAGATTGAAGAATACTATTTACATGCAGTTCTTAGGTTTTTTACTGTAGTTCGGCATATCACTCAATGTTAGTGTACAGTAAAAGTATACTTACTCAAAAGTTAGTATACTGAAGTTGACGCGTCCATCCTTTGACATATTGCTATTGGCTACTTTCTAAACCCAGAATAACCATGTGGCTATTTCAAGAATGGGTCAAGAGAGGATCATATGTCTCCATCTGGGAGAGCATGCCTCCTTCAGTTAATGTTCCCTATTCTTGAATAACTGAACAGATTTTGGATGGTGTGTGTGTCTTTATATATATATTTATAAGACCTGTCAATTCCTTTTTACCCTTTCTACATGTAATTCTCCCTGAACTTTTCCTGACTGTTTTATCAAAGTGTTTTATCAAAGTGTTTTATCAATGTGATCTTGAGTTGTTGCTCATTTCCATCTGTAAACTTTCTCCTCACAAGCCGTGACACTGAATAATACCAGACTATAAATTTATAAGCTCAGAATAAGGGGGAACACTGCGTGACAAGCAAATGAGAAGCAAACCAAATGACTTATACCCACAATTATTGCTTTCCTGTTGGAGACAAAACCGCATCCAATTTCCATCCCCCCTTTCACATTCACTCATACACAAATAGAGAACACTTCCTGTGGATGCGTCAGTGAGCCTGTGTTAAAAACCTGTGTGTGTTTGTGTGTGTGTGTGTCAGCCAGCATGTAGAAACAGTACTCACATCACTTGGAAGGGGCAGTTGGGTGTGTGTATGAACTTGAGCTCTCGGATGAAACTTCGGGGGAGGCTATTGACTGTAGAGCGGCAATAGCATCTCTCCACCAGACTGATGGGCTTGGCTGAGGAGGGAAGAACAGAAGAACATGACTATACACAACCCACCAGAACCAGCAAAGCATGTTGGAGCCCAAATGTCAAATACATTGATAAAAAAAAAAAAAAATAGATTAGATGAAACTTTAAAGATCGTCCTGGGGCAATTGGGTTGTTGCATCAGCTACAGAATAGGACATACTTAAGAATAAGACAATATAGATTACTGAAGATAATACAATTTATTACACAAACCGAACGGCCTGAAATATAATTGAGCAAAGGTATAAATCAGGATACACTGTCTTCCTTGCCAGATTTACAGGTTAAAGCAGATGTGGACATGTGCTGCTATTTCAAGTATGTTAGGAATCAAATCAAACAAATCTAAAGAAATGTGTGGAAATATAGATTGTAGCTATTCGCATCATTCAATCCTTTCTTTTAGATAGTATTGTCTTTAGCGCTGCTTCACTGCATGCACCATGGGAATATATGTCCCGAAAAAGCCTACAGATATATCGCGACTTCTCGACCAACAATGGCTCAGATGTTACTGTGTGTTGTCTGGTTCTTTTACCTCATACTTATAGATGCGCTTACATTCCCTTCCAACCTCAGATCTCTAAATTACAGTAAATATTAAATTAGTGAAGTTTTTTAAACGTCGTAAACCTAAATGACATGAATCAGTTTTCCCCTTTGAAAACTGTCAAATGTCTTGAAATAACGCACAAAATCAGGAAGTATTTGTTAAAATCATCCCTCATTTTACAATATACATTGATGCAGAATAATGAAGATTTGGATGCACAGAATAGTTTAATTTTATGTTTCCTGTCAACACTGGATCAACGCACTTTCTAACGCTATTGATAGGGGATTTTACTGGTGACAAGACAGATGGTGAAGTGCCGCTATGGATTAAAACTCGATGTTAATTATTTTACACCTGATCTATTGATATTACCATGATAAAGAGCGCGACACCACGAGGTCACGTAACTCATGTCGCCACATAGGCTAGCTAGGGCTTTGTCTTAGTACCTAATTTGTGCGTAATTAAGTGAAAACAAAGACCAGGACAAATACACTCATTAATCAGTGATCCGATAGGGGTTTGCTGAAGGCCAGAGCCACATGGGCAACCTGCGTCTGTTTGTCCTTTACGCACGGCGGTGAAGGCTTTTCACCACTCCGGAATAAGCTCAAAAACAAATAAAATGAAATACCCCTAACCTTTCATTTGATTAAAACGAGGGAGCGCGATCATGATCCATACAATTTTCATTTCCAAGAGTTATGGCCGTTGGTAATTATTTGAATAGTAGATTTAGTGGATACAATTTACAATAAGCCACCTCACATAAAGTACGCAGAATTACAGTTAGTATACTATAATTCTATTTTACATTATTTCTTTGAAGAAATTGAAGGATAATCGGGTGGGGAATAGATAAATGGGTAATAGGTAGGCAGTGATTTAAGCATCCTTCTCCATTCATGCATTTTATTTCAACTTTATTTAGCTTTAGAAATGCATACAAAAACTGACCTAGAATACTTTTTGAAAATCTATAGGACCCAGCCTAACAGATCAGCTATAGCTATAAAAACAACAACAACAACAACAACATTACATCTTCCACAACCTGCAAACATGCGTGTCTGCAAGTTTCACATCGATGGCAGCTCAAAACTCAAAATGAACCAAGCAAAACACGAAAGCAGTCTACCAGAAAATAATAATAAATTCATTCATAAGTCATACCTTGTGATGGAGGCGCATACATCGCCACTGTGAGCACAGCCACGACTG
The DNA here is from genome assembly GCA_900660455.1 of Gephyroberyx darwinii. Lineage (NCBI taxonomy): Eukaryota > Metazoa > Chordata > Actinopteri > Trachichthyiformes > Trachichthyidae > Gephyroberyx > Gephyroberyx darwinii. Next base: position 38,594 of record CABFOQ010023946.1, read on the forward strand.
CCAGCAACTTCACGTCCATTCTGCGTTATTACCACCGTGCCTTGATCCTGCTCAGAGTAAAGTCCAGAGGACGCTATGACAGGCAGGGGTGAGGTGGAGTGTTAAAAAGTACTATGGTCAAGCGTCACCGAATAAAAATACCTGTTCCGGTTAGGATTTTCAAAATAAAACCAACATCAACTCGTAATAAGAAACAATGCCACGTCTAGTTGCACATAGGAATTTGCAAGGAATTGTGAACATGTTGCGACATGTTTGAGTAAAACAGAGCATCAAAGTAAAACTAAATCAAGACATTAAAATACAATTGATTTTGTTCCCTAAAATGTCCTGAGCACCCCAATGGTTAATTATTCTCTTTTTTCCATTGTGATATAGTTTACGCTCTTATTTTGTAAGAGATATTTTAGCTTCCGGCCTTAATCTGGTGCTCCCTGGCGTGCTTGGCGCAGGCAGCTATATTACGCATGGCACACACCAGAGAGGCAATAAACCGCAGCCCCTCCAAGACCCCCTTAGAGGGAGAAAATAGGAGTAACTGCAGTGTGATTAATGACTCCGCCCTCTGCTCTTCCTTTCTTTATCAGGCGTTTTCACCTGAAACTAAATTAGTGGGGAATAATCAGTGCTGTTCCTCAGCTATAGCTTTGGTGCAGTATGCAGTATTTTGTGGTTTTGGCATTGGTAACAAACTTTAAAATGATTTTATGGGACGTTTTTTTGCAACTGTTACTATTACTTTAGGGTATAAGAAGATATGGGCCCACCAGGCACACACATTAGATATGCATTCTCCTCTGTTCTATATGGTCACTTGGGTTTTTTCTTAAGCGATGGAAAAGGAACAGGATACATTTTTGTGCATGTGTTTGTTTTTAGTCATGGTTTTTCTTCTCTGAGACTGCATTGCCCCAAATTAATGTAAAGATAAAAGTGGAATTAGAAAGGAATCACATGATCATGAAGAGTTATATTACATCTGTGGCTCTCATAAATAGACATGAGAGATACACTAACAACATACAATCACAACATACACCTCCCAACTTGTGTTTGGAAAAGAGTGGAGCTCTTCTCAGTTGAAGTGAATCTCTAAACAATTGCCTGGAACTTTCTAGTGTTGTGGTTGCTGTGCGTCCGCATGTGTGTGTGTGTGTGTGCACATATGTGTGTGCACATGCGCGTCCCCACTGTTGTGTTTGGGGGTTGGGGGTATTATTAGTGTGTTTAACGGGATGCAGATGTGAAGTCTGTCTCCAGACATTTGGCTTTTATCCTCCAGAGCAAACACTCCATTCATGTGTATGTGTGTATCTGTGTGTGTCCGTGTGTGTGAGTGCATGTGTGCATGTCAGGAGTCTCTTTTTAACAAAGAGGAGATGTGAGATGTGAAGGTGAGTCCTGTCTTCATCCCACTGTATTGCTTGTCTGAAAAGGTTTTAGCAGATTTGTTAAAGTAAACAAAGTTGCAGTGAATGCAATGCTACTATTACAGAGAGAATAACAAACGTTTGTGTTTATTTGGACTTAGTGTGTGTTTTCATACATTTTTTGTGAATCATATAGAGTAACATGAATGATGTGCATAAGTGGTTAGTTTTATGGTTTATGTTTTCTATAACTGAGTTTTTATTCAGTGCAAACTGATCCTGTCATCACACAGTCCAGGGAAAGCAAACCACCTGCTGACAACACAGTTTAATATGAAAACGAGCGAGGAACAGGAATGGTAGAATATGGAGAGATACTGTGTTATCCTTGTGGTCTATTTATGCCAAATTATGAAGGTTATGACAGCAATCTGTCTCAATATGTTATTGTATGTAGAAAATAATGATTAGAAACTGCTTTCATAGAGTTGTTTTCCAAGCCCTTTGTTATGCTAACCTATTTGGAAATGTGTATGTGTTTACATTTTTGCGTCTGTCTGTGTGTACACTATGTTTCATATGGTCCAGGGTATCTGTGGTATGGTTGGATCTCAAATAGCTTGGAGCCAGTCGCTATGGATGATGCCATGGAGACAGACGAGACAGCAAGAAGACAGGGAGAATCAGCTGACAGCTGAATGGACAAAGACAACCATCAGACACATATTGACTTCTCTCACAGGCCACGAAAGTGAAGTGTATGTTTGTGCGTGTGTGTGTGTGTGTGAGTATGTGTGTGTGTGTGTGTGTGTGTGTGTGTGTGTGTGTGTGTGTGTGTGTGTGTGTGTGTGTGTGTGTGTGTGTGTGT
>CABFOQ010023946.1:40851-53614 GCA_900660455.1 Gephyroberyx darwinii
GCACAAGCAAAGAGAGAGGGAGCAAAGTATTTGAGTCAGTCTCTCTCAGCTTGGAGTGAAAGGCGACTTCAGAGGGGTTCAGATCAAAGCGCCCGATCGCAACAGCCCATCAAACTGGTCAGTCTCATGTGTGATGCCTGGTATGTCATTACTATACTTGTTTTACATTTACTTCTCTAATACTTTACTACACACACACAAACGCAAACGCTAACACACACACACACTTGTGCATTCATGACTACAGAACCGTGTGCAGTTAGGTTTTTCTCAAGTATAAACACAAATGGGATAAATTTCTTACAAACTCACACACAGCTGAACACCATGAAACTCTTACATTATAAATGAGGGACAACCTGTGACATGTTATGAGAGAAAAGTCACAGCAGCATATCCAAATATTTCAACATTCTGCCCTAAACAACGAGATTTAGTTTCTTCTGTTGAGGTGAATGGACTGCTGTAGGGTTATGTAAGAAGATTTGGCAGCACATCTTCTTGCCCCATTGTTTCATTCTTTGTTGCTTTAACAAGTTTGTGGTCTACCTCTTCCCAAAATAACAGTCAGTTCTTTGCCCATTGCCAGGAATGGTTTACAAAAAGGGCTTAACAAGAGACCTGTGTCTTCTTTGGAACAGAAAGGGCAAACAAGTGTTGATAAACACATAAAACACACATTGTGGGGTGTTCCTGGGTCAGTCTGTGTTTGATTCATACAATGTGGTTTATGTGACAGATGCTGGTATAGGATGTCTTTTTTCAGTTATTGTCGCTCTGTGATCTGAAATCAGTTTTCCATTTCCATTTTTCCTCAGGGTGTGATGATACAACCAATAATAATTACAATATAAAACACAATGCTGTGCAAATGTTCCTTCATATATATGTCTGGATTTAATATATGGATGCATCAACAAAAAAAAAATAAATGTAAGAAATGTGTGCATAATATTCATTGTGTGTGTGTGTGTGTCAGCATGGTTATGGCTTTGATTTGGGCACAGGTTGCACACATACTGAACATATGTGTTACCTGTTATGTCTGACAACCACTAACGTCTGTGCAGTGTCCAGTGTATTTGCCTCAAGAGACAAGTGGCCTGTTACAGGTTGGTGTTGTGCACTGTAACCCATCTGTCTGCATGTCTGTCTTGGGAGGTCTCACTCCAGGGGTCCATCTCCTCTTCTCGGTGTGAGAGATTTGTTACTGTACCCTCAAAGACCACCATAAGCCCTTCCTTGACTGTGTGTGTAAATCACACATTGGGCATGGCAGGATTTACTAACTTTGATCAAATCTCTCTCTCTCTCCCACGCACACACACACACACACACACACACACACACACAGTTCATTTCTCGCACTTCCCAAATCATAAATTTTTAGATGGATCACACAAGCCGATGGGAAACATTACATTTTCTAACTCACACACATATCTCAGCCATAATAAAACTTTTATAGTGCACCCTGTTGGCTGAAGGTTTTCTTTTTGAAATATTTAAAGAAAATCACATTACATGTCACAGTAGAACAACACCACACTCCAAATGAATACACATGCAGTTGGTGATGAGGTGGAAAACAGGAATCTGTCACATGGCAACAGATTGCTAAACATTCCTTTAGTGCTATTCATCTTAAAAGAGAGACCATGTGACCCAGGGGGCAGGAGTATGGATGGATGAGCGCTTTATGGTGGAATGACCAGTTTCCATGGATCAGGTTTGGTTTGGGAACGTTCAGGCAACTGGCCTCAGTGGGGGCTCTGCCAGTGCTCCATTGTGGCTCTGTCGGGCTGAGGGCCTGCTGGCTGTGCCTTTGTCTGTCTTCCTCTATATCCTCCAGAGAGTCACGAGCCCTGTGCCTTCACACCACCATATGGACCACCTCAATGCACCGTCAACAAAGTCTTAAGCCACAGACGCTGAATCAAAGCAGAGACACTCCGCTGAACAATAACTTTCTCATCAACGGTAGGTTTCAAGATCCTCCCAATACGACACTCCCTCCACTTTAGGCCTCATTATGAAATCATGCAGCAATTAAAGTGAATCTCTGTTGGTTTTATGGCTTCAGCTGTGTGGTGAGAGTTTAGGCCACGATGGATTGAGCCACAGCTGGTGTTGTGGTGGGCTGGTTATCTCCGCTCAGAGAGAAGTATGGTGGTGAAGCCACAGAGCTCTACACCTGGTGTTGGCCAGCCACGGGAACCTAAACTCTTCAGCTGCTGCTCTGATGTTGCCCAGGAGAAGCCATGGAGTCCAGAAAGATGTGAAAGTTACTGCTGAATTGGCTTTTTGTAGTCAACACCGATGATATACTGCTATGTGTGTTTTGTGAATCGAAGGAACGCTTTAACAATATATCTTCTTGATTTGCTCCCAGGTGCTCGTCAGTCTTTGGGGGTGGGATTGTCAATGGGTCAAAAAGTCACTCTCACAAAACTGAAAAATGATAAATCATTAAATAGAAGAACAGAGCATAAATTTCCAGTAAATGCTTCTGAACTTGGAGAATTGGGAATATTGGTTGAGTTACTGTTAGCAACTTTAACTGCATGGTACTGGATTGTACATAATATTGTAGTCATACATAAACACATACACACAAAAGCGTAAACACACACAAAAATACATAGACAAATACACATATGCAAACACAAACATTTTCTCACAAGCATAAACTACTGCAGGCTGAGGAAACAAGTTTATTTTGTCACAGAAACTGAAAACCTCAACACAAACAATATGCCTCAGGCCTGAGTGCTAACCACATGTTTAATCCTTGACAAAAGCATTGACACACCATCCTTCTTTCCATTTATCCTTCTGCTCTTTCTTACCTCTTTGGCTCTGACATTAGTCCTTGGACAGTTGTTCTTTCAGGTTATACCCTAAAACCATACCTCTGATAAAAGCCTTAAAGACACATGGATTCTGTTTATATTTCATTATTCATTCTTCTCTGTCATCCAACACAAATTATATCCACTACTGTTCCTGCCTCTGTCATCAGGCTGATATATGACCAGTTGATGCTGAAGCAGGTGGGTGTGAGAAAGTGTCAGAGACAGCTGAAGGACAGTCAGAGATAAAGTAGCATGTCCACACCATGGCTCCCCCTAGTTCAGTTCAATACAGCGTGAACAGCAACCTTCATTGCTGATGAATAGAAATACCATTTATTGTACATTCATACATGATATTCATGTCTTAGTTCAAGATCCTGGAGCCGCTCCATAGAAAGTTAATGGGAGACTTGGTTTGTTTGAGCTTTTACACCCAATTATGGTTTAATTTTATTGTGGTACTAAAGTGCCATGCTATAAAATGTACCCAAACCACTTCAGTGTTCTCACAATCTTTTCCATAATTTACAATTCATTCTCCACAGAGCTATACAGAAAAAAAATTGGCTCTTGGCTCTTATTTCTAGCAAAAAGGAACAGCACTAAATATTCAGTAATACAACAATAATAATACAGTGAACTGTCCTGGGCCATGAAAACACTTGAATGCTGAAATTCAGTATTCCGATAACTGATATGAGGCCATCAACAACTAACCTTACCCTCAGGCTCCCAGAGAGATGTGTTTACATTTTGGAATTCATATCAAAACCTAATCAAATACTAATGAGAGGAATACGAAAAATGAGATATGCTGAAAGAAAAAGAAAGAAAACAGAATTTTGCTTACGTCTGTTGCCAAATTCACAGGGTGGCCAGACTGAAAAAAAAAAAAATGATGAGCTAAATGTGTGCAATCATTTTCTACTTTGGGGATGCCGTCCAGTGATCACATCAATATGACAGTTACGACACTTATATCATATTTTCATCTGTATTAAATCATCATAATTGTGCAGAAAGTACTTCACCCCAAACAAGCAGTTCAGCCGAGTCTCCCCCTTCGGCTGTGCCACCCTCCCCCTGGGACAACCCCCTAGTCTTTCTATTCTCAGTCCTCCGCTGAGCTGTAACTCCACAGCTGCTGTCTTTTTACTGCTTCTCCATGCCCTGGTCACTGCATAAAACACTTAAAGAGCTTTTAAAGAGAGAGCAAGGACTACAGTTGTCAATCAAAAATGACAGAGCAGCCTAACACAACTGTGGCTGTGTACCGTGCGCACTTTGTAACTTAGCAAGCTTTAGTAGGCAGCCATGTATCCTTGGGCACTGATATATAGCTGTAATCAAAGGCCTATTAATCAAAGTGAGTAAATGGTACCAGCAGAGAAGCAAAGACAGATTATCTTGTCCTCTTTCATATGAACAAATAAAAGATATTGTTACATGCTATTCATCCTATGAGGCTCCTTTGAAGTAATTCCCCTGCTGGGAAACTGAAAGTGATTTTTCATAGAGGCGTAAGTGAACATGAAGGAGATTCTCTGTACAGATCCACTCGCATGTGCATGGGCACACACGCGCATACACACACACAGACAAAAACAAACACACATGCGCGCACACACACACAGTAGTTAGTTTGTAAAGACACAGACTGGCTTCCGTGCTGATCAGAGAAAGCCAGTCAAGCAAAAAAAATTGTAGGATGCAAACTGAGTTACGCAGTTATAAATGGTTTCCCTGAAAGCTGTGTGTGTGTGTGTGTGTGGATATGACTATGTGGCTGTATTTATTTGGAGAGGGGGCGGTGGGGTTGTTGGCCTGGAGATGTTTGCCTCTGTTCTTAATGAGCCGTGTGATCCATGAGGTCTCCTCTGCGCTGGCTATCAGTACAGCATAAGTCATCATTGACTCACCAGCGTTCTCTATGGAGTGAAGTGGATGACAAAATTATGAGGAAAATGGGGGAGAGGACTGGGAGAAAGGGGAGGGAACAGGAGGGAGAGTAAGTGACAGGTAAGGAAAGGCGATGGGCGAACGGCAGAGGAAAGGTACAGATGATGTAGAGGAAAGACGGAGAGGTGAGGGAGAGGAATGAGTGTCCACCGAAAGGTCTGTTTCCAGAGCTGGCTTTGATTAGTGACTATAACCGCACTCTGTTCCTCGTTAACTCTGGGGTCATTCACCACTGTGTGTGTGTGTGTGTGTGTGTGTGTGTGTGTGTGTCCTCTCACCCTGTTTCTGGGTGGTTAGACTTTGCAGAGGGATTTGGAGGCCTGTCCTGCTCTTACCTCATCTTCTGTATATTTCCATCTCGACCATGATCACCATAATTCGTCAACAGCCTCTGATCTTACTGAAGTTTCCTCTCTGGGATTCGCGCTGTTGAGACACTTTCACGGTGTGAAATATGTGAATAAGAATAAAGTGATACTGAGAAGTAAAATGACCTGCCATCAAACCTATTGGTGTCTTCATTCTTGAGGCGGTGGGAAGAAGGAAGAGACGAGGTCTGCGTCTTCTCTGTAGAAGCCTCTGGAAAGTGATTATTTACAGCAGAGATTGTATTTGAATTGCATTGATTTTATTCTGAACCCCTGAATTCAAAAAATAAAGTCAATTTGTTCAAAAGGTTCATTTGTAAGCGAAATTTGAAATTGAATGTGATTATTATTGAATCTAACTTTTAAATGTAATTTCAAATTCAGTTTTTTTTGCTCTATTCAGATCCGGGGATTTAGGAAAAGCAAAGAAGTACTCGTTTTCAGTAGCCACTGCAGCCAGTTCTGGACATACACTCTCTGATGTGGTTTCTGGTCTTTTTGAGCACATTTCTGAGTTCCCGATTGAAAGGCTACGTAGTGAAAAACAGTACGCTCTCCGACACCGTTGGATTGAATCATACTTGCTTGCTTTTCCTAAATCCCTGGATGTGTCTCAGAGAGCTCAATCTGAGTTGAGAAAACAGTTCAATATCAATCATTATGGGCACTAATCTCTTTCCACATCTCTCCTGCTGGTTTAAGCTTGAATTGTGCAAGATTGTTTTGATTAGGGTGCTCTACATTGAGTGAAGTAACCCCATTGAACTGAACTGGAATAATCAGAGGCTTTGCGATGACTCTCAGTGTTTCACATCATATTTATCGGAATTGTGCTGTACAGAGTTAGTGATAAGGGAGTGAAATTAGCTGGGTAGTTTCCCAGAAACTGATACTCCATAGAAAGACGATATTCGAGCCTTACTCCAGCCAAATCTCCAATACCCTCCTACACACACACACACACACACACACACACAAACATGTACACTTACATGCAGTCCAATTACGGGTGGTCTTTGAAGTGGCCACGTCAAGCAGTCTTTTCAACATCCCACACACATGGCCTGGCCATGAGCGAGGCTGATCAACCTTTTTACTTTGGAGGTCATTAACCAATAGCACACTACACACACACACACATAAGGACACACACACACACACACACACACACACACACACATACACACACAAGTACACACATGCATTCTCAGCACACCTGCCTCACTTGACACAGCAAGGAGTCAATGATCCGCTCTTTGGCAGGTGTTGCCAAGACTGTGATGAAGAGCAACAGAAACCATTAACATTTCATTAGAAGCTTATTTGTTTCCGCCATAACAGAAACAGTTAAATGCATTACTCGATTAAATGCATACTTTGAGAATCCAACACCACTCTTGAATGGAAACAGAATTTAATAGCTCTAAAGTGACACTGAAATAAGATCTGCTCATCCTATACTTCAAAGGACAAACTGACAGATGAAGAATAGCCAAATGTCTGCTTCTAACTCTCCAAACCCACAGTGGGCTGATTCCATCTCTTGTTTTCGGTTCTGACTGAGTGCTCTAATTCCTTTGTTTTTTCCCCTCTCTTTGCCAGACTACAGTGACAGGCTTTTCAGAGCTTTTCAGGGCAGAGGAAGCAGAACCAATAGAGTAGGGTTTACAGGGTTTAGCACCTCATTCACAAGTTTCCCCTTTTTTTTTCTCCTCCTCTTTTCTCAGCACCTCTCCTCTCCTCTCCTCAACAGCAACATCAACTTCACACTGTCATGCCCTTATGTCTACAAATGATGATGGGATGGGTATGCTCATTGCGATACGAGTCATAAAAAGACACATCTGTAAAAAGGTACATACATTGTGTGTGTGTGTGTGTGTGTGTGTGTGTGTCCTTGTATTTCTATTCTTTATGAGAACCATGTGTTATATGTCCTCACAAGGATATAAAGAGGAGGAAAAATGCTCCATAGTGAGGACATTTCTTCACTTCTCCAAGGGGCTATTTCAGGCTTACAACTTGGGTTTAGGGTTAAAGTTAAAGTTAGAAATGTAGTGGTGAGGTTTAAGGCCAAGGTTAAGGTTAGAGGATGAATGTGGTCAAGTGGAGGTCCTCACAAGTATACAAACTTTAACTATAATATATTGTGTGTGTACGTGCACATGCGTGTGTGTTTGTGTAAAGGGCATGGAGATTCCAAGAAGTCTTGTCTCCGGACCCCAACAAGACTCTGTTAACCCCAGACTCCCCACACAAAAGCAGCTTTGTGGCAGGGGGCTGTATGTGCAGTGAAAGGGCTCGGGAGGTGAATGTTAAATAAGGCTCTCTCTTTTCTCTCTTTTGCAACCGAGTCTTTCACGTCGTTGCTTTACAAATGTATGGATGCTGTTAATAGGGAATCAGGACCATTCAGGAGATGTATAATGGTTAAGTAGCTGTGATAATGTGCTGTTGAGATGTTGGCTGGCCGTTGAAATCTCAGGTGGCTTTGACTGGAACTGTATGTCTGTGAGTGGGTGTGTATGCCTGCTATTCAGCTACTATGGCTTTCACTTGGATCCCATTAAATACAGCATGGAGAATGAACTTAGAGAGGGCAAGCCATGTAACAAACCTTGCACCCCTCCCCCCCTTTCTCTCTCTCTCTCTCTCTCTCTCTCTCTCTCCCTCTCATTCTGTCTCTCCCTCTCTCTCTCTGTGCTTATGGTCACAACATTCAACAACAGTGAAATGGGCAGCAGAAAAATCTGTAACGGGTTAGAGACCATTTCTGCATTTATTATGTGATGATGGTAGAGAACTGGAGAACCGCTGGTGCATGTGTTCTGAATCATACATCACACACATACACACACACACACACACACAAACACATACGCAGGTATAGGTTGCACATGGCTACATGGTCATTCCAATAAGGTTTTTGTGTAAATCTTAACTGGGCTGTAATAGCGTGGGCCAGTGATGATGGTGAGGGGTTTCTATGAGGATCCCCGGGGCGAACATACACACATTTAAACCGCCTGCCTTCCAGATCTCCCCAGCAATCACAGCAGGCCTCCATATGCCATGCTGAGCAGCAAAAGCAGCGCTACAGTGAAATACTGGTGACAAGGAACATAGTTCAAAGCCTGTACTCGCTATGTTAACACCTGGCATGGATCATTTATGAGGATGTAGGTTAGAATTTAGTGGCCCATATTAAACCAGTGTGGCTCAGTCACACACCTGATGCTCGGATCACAAAGACCCTCTGTGTTAATCTCCCTCTCTGATGCCCTTTTTCCTTTCCAAATTTTACCGTCCCTGTAATTCCCTTTTAAATTCTCCCTCTTCCTCTCCTCACTCTGATTCTCTGTGTGTGTTATCAGGTGTGGTGTGTTAGCATGTCTGTGTCATGGTGTGGCTTTGATAAGAGATGTCTCGTTCCCAGGCCTGAGTAGCATAGTGCCCAGTGATGCTGTACTGGCTGCCTGCTGTCAGTCTGCCCGACCAGACCTCAGGGGGGTCTGGGAAATGTCTGAGCGTCAAGCTGGAGTTGAGCCGCTATCTAGAACCACGTAAGACCTGATAACAGAAGGGAACGGGGGACGTGTGGCAAAGGAAGAGGGGGAAGAAAAGGCTTTCATTCCCCGACATTTGAACACATATAATAGCTGTAAAAAGGTTAGTTGGAGATAAGAGGAAGTGATTTTGCATTATAGAGCAGGGCTGACTTTTTGACCCTCTGTGTGACTGGTAATGAGAGGACACAGAGAAACCAGGCAGGCTGCATGGTCATACTGTCTGTTGTGGTCTTTTAAAACAGAGGAACAGACCGCGGCACAACAGACTATACTGGCTCGCTGTTGCTGACTAAAGTCTTTGATGATTACATGTGTCAACTAATGATCAGTCGGGATTTACGACAATATTAAAAGTTACAGCGTGGAAATTGCATATTTTCTTTAAGACTTTTATTTACAATGTAACATCAAGAAAGTGATTATCACACGGTCCCCAGGACATTCAGTAAAGAAGAGTAGTAATCTTTCCAGAGGAACTTTTTTAAGACATAAAAGCTGCATTACATTATCGGCATCTCTCTCATCTCACTCCAATATAAGCATAAATTGTATTCTGATTATTATAAAAGCAACACAGCTACTTCTGGAAGAGATTAGAGAGCCTCCATTCTACTGGTTCCATTTCTGTGGTCAAGGCTTTACTCAGCAGTTTCTATTGTTCTGGTATATGAGGTGTCCTCTCTACGTATTTCATTTCTAAGGTTTGAACTCTATCTGCATTTGCTTGTCTGTCGGTATCTGCCACAGGGCCCTTGTATAAAATGAAAGCTATACTCCCTTTGGGTAAATCGCTCATATTTGTGCAGCTGGCATGAGTTGCATGGAAAAGACTTAGAAATATTTGGATAACTAAACAATGTTAATTTGAAACCTATTAACATTCTACTTTGGTTCGGGTTGAGGAAGACATTTTCAACGCTTAACAAGCACAGAGAGCGCCATTTGTTTTCTGTTGAGGAGACTTGCCTTTCGATTTCATCCGTGAAATCACAATCACCATGCAAGACCCTACTGCATGCTTTGCAGGAAAAAATGTGGGTTGAAAAACAGTTATTGAACGTCAGTTTGTTCTCCACGTTCAAATATTTGTCCCCATGTCAAGCTGTGAGTGTTTAAGTGTCTGAGACAGTTTTGTTATCTTGCTGTGTTATAGTGGCAGAGGTAATTATTTTTTCCTTTAATTGAATCTGTCTGGGGCTTAATGGACTGATCCTGATGGATTAGCTTGGTTTCCTGTTCTCTCTCTCTCTCTCTCTCCATTTATCTCCACACAAATACAATTGCAAGCACTCTACTCAAGCAGTTATGTAGCCTACAGACAACCCAGGGCCATTTTATCCAACGTGTCCTTCAAGACAAACTACATCTAATATAGCTTTCATACATGTGTAATTCCTCACAGCGGTACAGGGCTACTGGGAACACACACCGGCCTTGAAATGACCATGGCTTAGGGTTCGCTAGAGGTTAAATGGGCTTTCTAGCAGGGCTGAAGCTTGGTCCCCTGATGTATGATTTATGGACACTTCCTGAGAGAAAAGTCTCCACAACTTTGTACCGCAAGTGTAAGTTTACAGCAGTTGCTCATGTCACCTGGAGCCATTTTGTGTTGTACGGTGTGTGGTGCTGTTACATTATCTAGACTGCCAAAAAAGATCTTTCAAATTGTTTTTTTGTAAATGGGCTTACAGAAAAGCTGCACTCAGACAGAAATGTCATAAGAGAGGGGATCCGTGATGGTAGATACATACTGTATAGGTAGCAAGTAGTAGGAGTAGTATGGCAGATCACACTCATCCAGTTACTCACCAGTACACATATAGGTTAGCAATATTATAAAATGTCAGTCAGGTTAAGATCTATAATAAATACAATACTGTAAATACAAAAACAATACAGCTTTCACAAATGAAAGAAAGTGACAATGTAACATACAGTATAGATGTAACTATTCTACCAATGATATTTAATGATATCTGTCTCAGCTCGCTTATTTTTCAAAATGTAATGATTGATTTCACTGAGGATTTACTTGAAGTGACTGTCAAAGTGAAGTTTCTTTTCTGTTACTTTTATTTATTTGTGTGTGTGTGTGTGTGTGTGTGTGCCTGTGTACTGTATTTGTCTGTCTTTGTGACAGTGAAAGATGTTTAGAGTGGGATTATCTGTCTGGTGTGTGTTAAAACTGTGGTCAGGGTTGATTCATAGGGTCCTCAGGGAAACACCCAAAGCACAGACTTAATTTGTAAAGGAATTCTGCTCTTTTTCACCTAAGAGAGGATTGTTCACCTCTTTGGGTCTGTGGATTATGTCAAGCGTGGCTGAAGGACTACGTCAAGCGGTATGGGTGGGTGTATATAAATGCAACCTGGATACAAACGGTCCTACAGCCCATGAATAAGCCAATACCAGATTAAAGATAAAGATACAGTATTTTAAGATGCAAACATCCTGTCCAGTGCCTGATGCCTTGTAATGTGTTTTAGTCAAACGTTCCTTTCCAAGGAACCTGTGTGCTCATGGGGGTACCATGCCATACAGAAAATAACCTTGACATACACTCTTGCAGAAACTAAACATCCACTCCCCCAGAAACCCATTTACTACTCTCATTAACCAATTTTGTATTTGTTCAGCATAAAATGCAAACATTCAAACCATTAACAAGTGCAGTCACTTTTAATGATGGTGCCCAAAAACAACCAGCTAGTTCAATCATTTCCATTCATGCTCATTTCTCCGTGTTTTGCTCCGATGTAAAATAGTGGAAACCATTATCATTTATTTTGGGATACTGGTGTAGGAATGTCAGAAACCTTCTGTTAGGATCCTCAATTTTCTGATCATCAATAGGAGGCTTTTGATGCATGTACCAATTAACACAAGTGTTTTTACAAGAGAAACCATGACTTCTACATCAGTTAGCACACCAGATCTGGCACGTGTGTGAGGGGAGGAGGGGGTGCCTGGCCATGTATGTGTAAAGATGATAGTGAAATGGTGTGTTTGTATATGTGATGTAAGAGAACGTGTCACTAGTTTACCTTGTTTTTGTCTTTATTTGCGATGTCTTTTTGTTCCAACACTGCCCATCTGCATTTTCACGCTGGTGTGGCTTTATTTTATTTAGCTGTGCTGTAGTAACTGTAATATTATCAGCATCAGCTATGGTATGTAATACATTACTCCAACTGAAAAAACAGACTGTCACTGTTTCCATAGTGATACTATTACCATACGTTTGTTGAAGAGAGACTATGTTGAGTCAAGGTGAGGAGGTTTGTGATTCTCCTGTTGTGATCTCACATCTTGGGATCCAGTAATTGTTCTTCACAGATGTGTTCGGGTAGTAGGGGCCGTAGTGTCAGAGGCCAGGAACATGTGGACGTATCACAGTGCGACCCCCATGAAAGAAAGTGACTGTGAAATCTGTACAAGGTGCAGTGGCATGGAGATGAAATGATCTGCTGCTCCTGCGGTTACAGGAACTACATTTGGTGTTTATAAGAAGAAGAAGAGTTAAAGGATTTTCATGTTGCAAGCATACATTTTGATTTCATTACATTTCTATAGTTAACATGCAAAGTTCAATTAATTTTTCTGTAGTGTCCTAGAAAAAATATTATTTATTACTATTACTATTATTAATATTAGATTATTAGCTTGTGTGAGATCTAGTGTTGTGCACTTTAGCATAACTTCTTCATTTGTGATTCACAGACATTTACACACTGCTGCCAATAGCTGTCTCCTGCAGCATTTTTCTACTGCTGCGGTAAATGCAGAGATAGTATTATAATTTCGACAACATGAGGGCTGCGGGTTACTGTCTTGTGCAACTGGAGGCAGTTGAAACATGTGCTGCAGGTAGAATTGTAGACTTAGCTCTATTATACTTGCTGGCCTTTCGGTATGTTTATTGCTCTTGGCTTTTAGTCAAGTTGACGTGCATTTGAACAGATGCAAGGGCTGACAGCTCTGCTAAATCTTACACTGCCCCCCCACCCCCACC
>CABFOQ010023948.1:0-17749 GCA_900660455.1 Gephyroberyx darwinii
GGTGACCTGGGGCGCAATGTAATACCTTTTCATGGGTAACCTCGACTATATTGATAGCCATGACAGCTAGATTTTATTTCACGAGTTCATCAGTTTGAACAGTTTGTTGTTTGTCAGTGGGAAAAGGAAAATGGATCTTGTTTCTAGACTTTGACTTGCCCAGGGTTATATCCCAAGGATGTGTTTTGAATTGCAAGCCTTGATTTGTTTTTTTGACGCAAAGCAGACATTTGACTTTTTTAGTTTTGCAAAACATTACCTGGACAGATTTAAGCCTCCTCTGAAAGAAACCACACATGAATAGTCATAAATAGTTACTATTGAATTTACTATATAGTAAATTCAATACTTGAATTTAGTACTGTTCAAGTTCAGCTATTCAGTTATTTATCATATTGTTAAGGCATGACATTAAGTACATTAAAGAACTTTTGCTCATTTCTTTCTCTGCATTCTGTCCTTTACTGTCTGCTTGTCTACTTCTACTTCTGACATACACTGGTGTTGTTACAGCGACGGGTGACCCAATGTGATACCTTTTCATGAGGCCCAAAATACCTGGTGGCAAGGTAAGCAAATTTTTATTTGTTATTCAATGTCAAACTACTGCCTGTTTGTATTTGTGTTTCCACGTAATCGTTTCGTGGTGGGGAAACATATTTCTCTGACCTTTTGTGCACGGAGCACGTTATTTGTGTTATGAGGGCGCTTTCACACCTGCCACGTTTGGAGTGGTTGAATCAAACTCTGGAGCGTTTACCCCCCTGGTAAAGGTCGTTTGGGTAAGTGAGAACGCCCTAATCGAACTCTGGTGCGGACCAACAACCGCTCACTGGTCCGCCTGACAGAGCTCGTCTCAGAGCTTCCAACCGAACCCTGAAGCAGATCGCTTTAAGTGAGAAAAACATTTGGAGTAAAGGCTGCACATTGTGGATTGACAGTATAGTGATACGTTGTCAGGAACAGTATACATAGACATTTTTCTTCTGCTCAGTGGTCAGACTGCATATAAGCTTTATCCCACCTCACTTGTCTTCCTTGTAAAGTAATTGTGAACAGGTTATGATAACATTGCTTCACTTCCAGCCTTTTTTGGTGGTATCAGCATCTGATGGCACTGCATCTTCTTTGGAATGTATCCATCGATACTTGTTTACCACCTGAAACCACGACAAGCTTTCATGTTCAAAACTCATGCTTTGGTAAGAACACAAAAGGAGGATCACTGGCGGTGTCACATCTTTGGCTTACCTGCCAAGGTCTGATAAAGTAAAAACATTTACCCACCAAGAATAATTTTACTGGCCAAAATAATTAATATATTGAATTAGTTTTTCATAGAAATATGTTACCCAATCCGGTACTGTGTTAATTTAAAATTTGCTCACTCACTAATACAATGGATAAAGTTTGTAATTTATCACAAAGTGCAGCAGAACTCAATATAGCCAAAGCATCCGAATGTTAGTGCCAGTCTGGTGGGTGACCCTTATTGATTTATCCACCAAGACAAATAGCAAATAGCAGCATTTGGCACTTGGCAGATGTCATCAGGGGGCTCAATGATTTTCAGTGTGAAAATCCCTTAAGTGGGTTTGCTGTGTCGGACTAAGCGAACGGACTATCAGGTGAGAAAATGCTCTAAGACATTGTGCTCATTTCACAAACTTACCAGGTCTATATCCCCAAGACTTCATGCTTCCTTTTGTGAGTGCCAGAAAAACTTGAACATATGCCACCAAATGCACAGTTAGTGGTTGAAAGTATCTCATCTTTTAGTTGATTTCTCTTTTCATGTACTTTCTAGTCTGTAGCAACAGTAAATTTAGTTATCAGAGCTCTGCCAAGTTGTTGTACTCCTTTGTGTGGGGTTTTTCATGTGATTTGCTGTTACCTAGCAGCATTTCATCTGAATGTAGCTCTTGAGGTAAAATGGAAGGATGTACTTGGTGTGGCCATAAATGTTTTTGTAATGTTTATTGGCATAGCAATGTTGAGTAGCTTCAGTGGAACATCGTTTGTTTATTGGCAAGGTAAAGTGTTTCTAACAAATTATTTTCTCCCAATAAAAGTGAGCAGCAGTACATCAACTGACACATTTAATGAAATCCTCTGATCAGACCTTGGTAAAATAGTATTTTTAAATATTTCAGTTTGTTTTTGCACCAGTGGGATGGGGTTTACCACATAGGGCAATAGTCAGTGCCATAAAGTTTAGACAATCTCATGGAAGGTATTTGAAAGTCAATGTAGCACACTTGTTTTATGATTAACAACTTACTTGACACTGTCTGAATGATCTTGAAGCAGAATACTCCACCAATCTGGTAATCCAAGCAGTTTAAAACAAACACAAATAGCCTAATGATTGTTACTGTTTGAGCCCGGTTCACCTCCATTGACTTGAGTGTTGATTCAGTGATGAACAACTTCCATTTTAGAATTTGAGTCTGCCAAGCCACTGATAGTTTTTCATCACAGATCCTTTGATTGGTCTTTAATGCTGTGTTAGTCCTTTAAACCCATCAAACCATTGACCTCCTAAATTTTCATTAAAATGTCACCTTATCAAGTTGCATGTCTGAATAAACTATTCCATTCACCTATTGGTACAAATTAATTTGGACGGGTAACCTTGGGCAAACCTTTTTAGGTGCTCTGAGTTTTGTACGTGTTGTCGGCTTTGTTGCATCGTGACACCAGTGGGATTTTTATTTTTTAATCTTTTTATTTTAAATAGACAAAATATGACTGGATTTGCTTGAAATACCCACAAGAGAATATTGTTTAGCTCAGTTAACTTTAGTTTTAGCACAAACATATAATGCTTAAACAGAAATCATTCAAAACAAAGTGGAAAACATGTTCATATAGATTATTTTTGTTGGACTCGCAAATGGTCAGTAATCTCTTTCAGAACCGAATATAACTTCACATGTGCTGTTGACAAACAATAAAAAATAAATAAATGTTTGAAACAGCAATTTTAAATCATGGGTTATCATTAGTTCTTTTAAAATGAGCTTCGTCAGACAATGAGAAAAATGTCCTCAATTCATTAAAAAATAATAATTAAAAAAAAAAAAGCAAAGGAAGGAGGCACTCAACTCTAATTCCTTATTTTGTGTTGAATGAAAATGACAACATCAACATCAGTGCTGATACCAACACTACTACCATGGTTCCTACACATTTATTTTAAACATTTCATATTTTGTCCGGGCCTCAATTTCTTTGCGGGATTTGACGGTTTTCATCAATGCTCATCTCATTTGTGCCAATAATGGCTGGCTAATATAACTAATATAACTATATATACAGCATGCAAAAGAACGGTGGCACGGTGGCGCAGTGCTTGCACTGCTCCCTCACAGCAAGAAGGTCCTGGGTTCGATTCCCGCCTGGGGCGCTATTGACTCTGGGGTGCCCAGGTGGGTTATCTCCTGGGCCTTTCTGTGTGGAGTTTGCATGTTCTCCCCCATGCTGACATGGGTCTCCTCCTATATGTGTGTGTGTGTGTTTGTTCAGTGGCCACTACGCCTTGCATGTGTGTGTTGGGCGTGTCAGTGCATGTGTGTGCACCCGTAATGCCATTAAATGAATCGTCTACATGAATGTGTCCTGATTGAACGACCTGCATAGGAGTTCTATAATACACAAACAACTATTACTACCACCACAACAACTTCTTTTACCACTAAATAAATATCTACTCAATTATATATAAATGGCGAATGTTAAATGTAGAGTACAAAGTGACCGGTCAGCGTAGATTGACCACCTGGCTGGTGAATGAGTATATTAACTGGGTTATGTGGGTGGAAAATGATAATCACAGTGACATGAGGCTCTCTGCCAGACCTTGAATTACAGTGATTGCACATTATGTGTGCCCTCCACCGAGCTATAGTTATGCACCATAACAACTATGAGTGAATATCTGTATGTTGAATATCTACGTTTATAGAGAAGCCTTGTTAAGAGCTTATTGGCCTTATGGAGTAGATTCTTTAATATTAATGGTCCGATTGTGAGAGGCAGTCGACCTTGTTTCAGTGCATGTAGACATCTACTGTTCATCTTTTAACATGATGGCAGTCTGTACATTTCCAGCTAATATGCTTGGAAAGCGCTAATCACAGTTGTGCGAGGCCTGATGCCACTACATTTTGTTGTGGGTATCACCATAACTTACAATGTTCTGATTAGAGTCACCATAAGAGCTGCCAAGTGTGCAATTGCAATGGAGATTAAATTGACCATTTTGACACTTAGAGTATTCTGGCACGCTGAAAATATGAACAAAATGCATTAGCTGCTCTTGATTGCCCCTCCAATGTGTTCCATCCTCGCTCTGCAATGGGGTCCAACCAGAAGGGCATATATGAAACCCTCTGAAGACCTTCTGTCGATCGGTCATAATGGCAAGATTTATCATTAATGTGCATTATTTTATTACTTCTAAACAATATTTAAGAAATATATTTGATAAAAGTCAAAGGTTAATGTACAAAATAAACATGATTCAGGAATGATGTAACTTTTTAATGTAAAAATACAAGCGCCTTATCAGTCTAGTTCATGAGGTGGGGCTGCGACAGAGCAGACTGGCCCCTCCCCCTTCATCGAGCCGCTGTAGATTCGCTCCCTTCTCCCCAAGTTTAGGTTTAGGAGTCAGGTTGGTACACTGGAGGGAAAGTTTTCTCCGAGCACAGGACGTGACGGAGCTGAAAGAGCCTAACTAGCTACAGAAAGATGAGGGTAGTGAAGTCTTCAAAAATTACAAAACAGTTACCTCACGCTGCCACATGGGGTCGCCAACGACTAAATTACACAGTTACATAGTGCAAGTTTCGTATCCACAACAAAAGTTACTCACAATGGTGCAAGGCAGCTTCGCGGTTCTGATGTAACATTTTCCACCCATATTAACCCAGAAACATGCAGATTGTGTGATTGTTCTAAACACCTTCATGCGTGGAACTATAGTGCTGTGGAGGATGCACACACACTGTGCAATTGCTTTTAGTGCTTGAAGGATTTTGAGAGGCTTTCACCACAGTATACAGCTAATGTACACTGTTACACAACATATAACATATGTAACTAATTGTTATTTTTTATTTTATTTATTTATTATAATTATAATTATTATTGTTAATCAACAGTAAATTCATGTTAGTGGACTGGATGTTGTCTCATAAGTAAAGGTCCTCGATACAAACAAAGAACATTGACAATGAGTGATTTGGGGGAAAATTCAGTTTGAAGGTTAGAAAAAAATCCTAGGGGGCATAGTTATGAATTATTGAAGGCAAACACATGTCAAAACTTGTATGCAGGAGATAAGATAGACGAGGGGGAGGATTTGCTTGGCGTTGCATCATAGATATGAGTTATTTAGATATTATCAAATAAGGGAAAGGAACTGCTGTGGACTGGGTCAGTGTGACCATAATGTCAAAATGTTTTTGGAGAGAGAAAACATGTTCGAGGTTCCTCTTATTGGTGTTTTCTCAGAAGAAAATATAATATTAGGTTATATATTAGTGCATAATAAAGATAAAACATTGGTGAACCAGAACTAGAGGTTCATCAATGAGCATACCAAGCAATTTGGCATTGATGGTGTAAATACTGCACCCAGGGGTACCGCTAAATGTTAAATGTTATCCCATGACAGTAGTATTACATCCATGCTGGCAACACTTAAAGCAACTCTTGAGTGCTTTATGTCATACATCATTATTTACACTGAAACGTGTCTAGGTAATAGAGCGGTCCAGCCTCTCTCTCTCTCTCTCTCTCTCTCTCTCTCTCTCTCTCTCTCATATTTTTTTCCCCCCAATTCCCAGCTCGGGAGGAATGTGCTATGATTGATGGCAAATTACTCCAAACTACTTTAGAGAACTTTCCATTCACAATGAGGAAATTGGTCTTTTCTCCTCTGCATACTCCATCTTGGACCAAACAGGGTAGCTCTGCCCAGTTCACTGCTGAGCCTGGCAATAAAATGATGATTAATATTGGCCTACATCAGCATCCAATTACACATCCTTTTGACTTTGATGCTATAGACAGCTACCAGAATGGAATAGATACGTTTTGATTTTTGATGGTTAACTATGACAACAGCCCTGTGCGGATGAAGCGGGATAATTTGTTCATTTATCAATCTGTGACATATTGAATCTTCAGAGAATGTCATAGTTTAATGGTTCTTGAGAGTTTCTTGTATCTCAGCAAATTTGCCTTATAGCTAATAGCCATGAATAATAATTACCATTCATGTCAATGGGCTAGCAACAAACAAGGTCTATATGGGTCCATATCATGCTTAACCAGCTGATAAAGGTACTACCTCAGGACAGTTTAAGTAACAAAACTCCCAGAGCTAGACAGCAGAGAAGTGAGTTTCTCCTCCTCACCTCTGGTAACCAAACTCTGAGGTGGATTAATAGCATGGATGTTTACGTCATTGTTGTAATGTATGGCTCATATGTTTCCAATGGAGCAGATCCAGATTTTTTCTCTTAGGACATGTTCTGGAAAGGCACTGCACCTGTTTCTTTTAGGTAGAGCAAAGGGCTTCTAAAGCTGAGATGTTCAACTTTTATGAGACCACATAACGGCATTTTTTGTGAGCTGACCAGTCACAAGGAAGAATACACAGGGTTTAATGGTACGTGGGCAGCTGACGGTTTACCAGAATGAAAATGGACAAAGTGACGGTAGAAAAGTTTATAGTAGCTGTAACTCTGATCATGAAGAGTCTGCATGGAGCCGCATGGTGAGCTTGTTTGTTTGCTGATACTGGCAGGTATTCGTTATGGGAACAAAGTGCACATCTCGTGACCCACTCTTTCAAATTATCAGCACAAAATATGGCTGACTTGACACTTTCTCTATACCAAAACAGAAGAATTTAGTTTCAGGGTGGATTTCCTTCACACGATGAGGCTTGGAATAAAAAAAAAAAAAAAGTGTAAGTGCTATTATTAATCTTTATTCCAGAAATCCAGCCCATCTTGGTGCGGGTGCAGCCTTGGATGACTACATGCAGCAGGCCTACTGTAATTGTTTCAGCTGTGTCTCCATGCGGACAGTAACTGTGCTGGCAGCAAACGCAATGGATCTTGTCAATTGTTTTCCAGAAGCCTTTGGGAGACCCAGGCTTTTTCCCTAAAGAGATATCATGGCCCTGAGCTGGTTTTATATGATATGAGATATATTTCACCAGTCAATCGATGTGGTACAACCCATCTGGGAAGCCAGGCCTGTGCTCTGCTCATGTTCTTTGCCTGCCTCCTCCTCCTCTTTCTTGTGCGCATCCAGGGAATAGCCATGATGAGAACACTGAAAGGGGAAATTTGTCAATGTATCAAATATGTTGAGAGGCATCTGAGAGCGAAGTGCAATTACACAGAGACAAGAGAGAGGGAAAACATGTCTCCGAAGTTGCAGCGGGGAAAAACGGAGCAGAGAGAACTTTTTCTCTACACAACTTTTTGTCTTCACTGACAGTAGAAACAATACAGTGCCATTATTCCTTTGCTTCTCAATTCCTTCCTTACGTGTTTTTGTTGTTTTGTTTAACTTACATAATATGCAAACCACCAGGTTTTATTTATGGTATGCATGAGGAAGGTATAATTGTGTAGGTTCCTCATTAGAGCATCGTTTCATCGGCAGGTATATTTACTTCAAAACACTCCTAGTAAGTAGGTTTCACACCTCTGTGATCGCAGATGGAGAGACCAGTAGTGATAACTGGCACAGTATATCATTACTTTATTCAACATTCAGATGAGGTGTATTCCTTGGGGATTATTGGTTGCGCTACAATGCTATACTGAAATATTTGTCTTCCCACCCCCCGATAACTCTGCAATCCTTCTTGTGCAAGCTATAAGCTGTTTTTAGTTTGTCAAAGTCATTGAGTTAAAGGGGGTCGGAGATATGAAAACATCTTAGGCCTAGCACGTGCCCTTTTGTTTTGAAACATGTATAGTAGTTACCAGGAACATCCAATGGGAAGTGACACTTGCCTGCAGCGTTCTCTGGGCTCCCTACACGGTCCGCATCAATCCAAAAAACACAGCCTCTCTCCAGAGATTACCGGCAGGAACAACAACAGAGGCAAACAAATAAACCAAAGGGATTTCGTCCTTGAAAAAAAGTCACAGCTTTTTTGATCACTATTACTGTGCAAACATGCTTATTTTGTGAGCTGTGTGTTCACAGTTTTCGTCTACAGTAATTGTGCTCATCGTGCAGCATCAGGTACGCTTTGACCCCAATTCACTTAATACCAGTTGGGAGCAGATTTCCAGGCAGACTGATGACAAATGTGTGAAAATTGTTTTTTCAGCAAAAGAAATAGCACAGTTGAGTCGCAACCAATGTTGGGATGTGACATTTTTAGTTGGCATTCTTTTTTTTTAGAGGCCTTTCTAGCATAAAAGTTATGATATTGTCATTCAGTGGAAGAACCCCAGTCTGAGAACTGGAGGCTTGTCTTGAAACCTCATGTATTAACATTTAGAGTAAGAATGAGAGATAAGAATAAGTCATCTTATTTTGAAGTTTCCTTGTAGGTTTATTCCATTACTGTGACACGCTTGGTGCCTTGTGTTAACATAAACATATGCATCTTCCTAATGCAAACCCACGCCAGATGTGGTCTAAAATCCATTGTTGCAATGTGAGTTTCTTCGTCAAGTGTGCCGCGGTGTCCCACTTCCATCTCCTCATAACTCTCCTGCTGCCTCCATCATCCAAAAGCCGGATGCCTTATTAGCATCACCCTGTAATAACCTCCATCGTTACGGTTCAGAAGTCAGCTTCGCAATGCAGTTGGCTCTCATAAGCACTCTGCACAGCTAATGCAGAACACGCTAAAGAAGTCTGATAATCATCTTATCCATCGTAGACGTCTTGATGCCATGGAAAGTACAGTGTTGTGGGAGGGGGGGGTGCCATTATGCTTATTATAATACACATTGTCCCACCACATCTAAAAGTATGATCATCCTTTTTGCCCTTGTGCTGGGGAACCCAAACACAAATTATCTTATCAGCATCATCTGATTGTCATTGACAGTGGCTGTGATGTAACCGGCACATGTTTGAATAATTCATGTCTGCGTTATCTGTTTTAAGTAGAGGAACCTTTGCTCTAAGTAGTAGCTAAATATTCACATATGCATTCTGTCTAAGGATCGGCTGTAACTTGCCGGTCTCCGCGCTTTGCATCACCACATGGAGGTTACACGAAGAGTCTAAAGTGCAACCCATCACTGTTTTAATGCAGAACAGAAAAAAACATCCATATATGAACAATAAAAATAGACATGCAGACACACATCCAAAACATATTTGCACCATTATATGGGCGAGTAAAGCATTGGGACGTTCAATTTTATTTGCTCAGTAATAAAAAAAAAAGATGCATCACAGTAAAGGGTGCTTGTGAACACACCACTTGCACCAATATAATTACAGCATCTACTCGCTACAAGGCCCTTGACTGTGTTGATACTTGACCACAGTGAAGGCAATCTGCGATCGGCCAACTGAGAGTCTTGAACCACTGTGTAAGTTCATGAGCACATATGATTCACAGCAGATGATAGAATCTGTCAGGAAGCTTCCATTTCATCCCTTCGCTGGTTATGAAATGTTTCCCAGCTTGTCTTCTTCCCCGGTGCGTCTCTTATTACAAATGCACGCCTGGTGCGGCAGCCTGCCTTCCCTGCCATTCAGCACCGGGGGTTTTCTTCAAGCCAAAGAAAAGTAGAGAAGGGGAGTGGAGGGGGGTGGAGATGGAGAAAAGGCTCAGGCTAGAACAAGGATTTATGACTTTCAACACCATTTGCATAATTGTATGCATCTCATGCAGTGTGAGTACACAGTGCCAGCATGGATGATCAGTTCTTATCTCCAAACTGCACCATAAAGATAAGAGAAAAACATGCAGATAAAAAGTAATCTTACTTCCTACTGCCCATGTCAAATTATTTAGGAGGACTCGACAGGATGGAAGATATTGCAACAACATATTATTGCATCA
Organism: Gephyroberyx darwinii; assembly: GCA_900660455.1. NCBI lineage: Eukaryota > Metazoa > Chordata > Actinopteri > Trachichthyiformes > Trachichthyidae > Gephyroberyx > Gephyroberyx darwinii. The sequence goes on from CABFOQ010023948.1 coordinate 10,073, forward strand.
CGACTTCTTGAGGCCAACAATCCAAGTGAAGACAGTTTATTATTGGTAATAACGGCGGTGATTTATTTTAAACCATTGATTTCCCATTGTGGGCGGCACGGTGACTCAGTGGTTAGCGCTGTGACCTCACAGCAAGAAGGTCCTGGGTGGTTGTCTGTGTGTCCGCCCTGGCGACCTGTCCGGGGTGTTTGCCCAATGCATGCTGGGATAGGCTCCAGCACCCCCTGTGACCCTTCATACGAGTAAGCGGGTAAAGAAAATGGATGGATGGATTTCTCATTGTATATGAAACTTTTTTTTTTTTTTTTTGCAATGCATGTATTAATGCACACAGTAATTTTATTAAAATCTTTATAAATGATTATCTTCAGAACAACACACTCTTGATGCACAGCCACTTTTTACATAGGCCTTAGGATTTTTTTGGGACATTCCTGTAATCTGAAATTGACAACACAGTGCGCTACCAAGAGGGAAATTAAATATCTTATTGCATATCATGAATCTGCCGGGCAACTCTGCAGTAGGTCCATGATGGGAGGAGACAGTTTTGAGCATGGCCAGACAGGATAAGGCAAGGCAACCCTCTTACTGTTCTTCAGATACTCTCCTGTCAGTCCTCACCAACCTCCTGCCAGTCCTCTGCCACTCTTCCATTGCCTTCTTGCCTTCTCAGCCACTGCCCTGACATTTTTTGCTGTTCCAGGCAGAGGAGCAGCCTGCTAAGTACTGGCCTTCATGATAATGATACCTATTGTCACAACACTGCGGTTGGTGAACTGGCAGTCCACTGGCATCAAAATGTTAGTTGTTGCCATGTTGGAGCTACAGGAGGCCCATTAAGTGTTAGCTCCTAAAATACAGCTAGTTGGTACATGGTGATTGGTGCACAGTCAGGCCATTGTCAGAAAACCACCATGATTGCTGCCTGCCATTTTTGATAAAGGATCGATATCTGCTTCCAAAGTGCATCTTGTCTATTGAAGACCTGCTAGGTGCTTTTTATCTGGGAGAGCTGGTTCTGGCAGACAAGGTTCACCAGAGAGTGCCCCAAGCTGAGCGTCACGGGTGAGACCACTTCACAAAAGATTCCCTGCCCTTTTATTGGGCAGGATTTATTAAAACAGCCAGCTTCTGACAATTCAATTGAAAATCCACTGCTGGGTCTGTTTTCCCTCTAACTGCAGTGACCTCTACAGAGCAGACATAGGGAGGGGGAGAAAGGAGAGACAAGGAGGAGTGGTAGGCTTTTAAACAGGTGCAGATGACTGGCAGGTAGAAAAGGCTGATGGATAGAAAAAAGTGGAGTAGGACTCAGTGGTGAAGAAATGACTCAAAGCTGTTTCTCTGTAAATGCCTACAGTTAAGAGCGACGCTGTTATACGTTGGTGGTGTTTTGAATAGTAATAGCAGGTTTCTGATTGCATATGTGTGTGTGATTCTTGGTGAAGCTGTATAACATTCCCCAGCTGCAACCAATGTGTGTCACATTTTGCCCTTCTGCTGTGTCTGTCGCCATCCCTCTGATGGTATTTGCGTTCATGGCCAATTTTCATGTGCCTTTGCTGTTTTGCTCACACGCTTTGTGCCAAGCATGCCAGCATGTGACATTCACAGAGGCTCGCGAAAAGGACAGTGGTCTACACGTTGTGCCTGTATTCTCCAGCCTAAAAAACAATTTGAGCCATGAAGCTTTGGCATAATCCTCATAAAGCTCCCGTGTTATTCACAGACTCGGGAACCAAGTGAGCCTGAAGCTTTACCAAACAATGGGCTCAACACACACATGATAACAAATGCCATATGAAATTGATGCACTATTGAAATTAACTAGAGTTGCTGCATCTAATGGTTTGCATCCATTTTTTATTGAATGGCATGCTATTATAACGTTATTGTTTGTAACAAAGGAGAACAATCACTTGACTGGAAAACCAGTATAATTTGCGTTGTGGCCTTGTAAGGTCATGCATTATTATCGTAGCAAGGCAACAGTAAACATGTCATTCTCATTCTCCACAGTCGTCCTCAGGGTCAGTCAGTAGCAAATATGCCACCTCGTTTTAAACTGAATTTGTTGCACCCCCCCTTGAGTTAATCAGTGTCATTCTGTGTGATATACCTGCCTATACGCCATATACACACTTATTCTACAAGCATTTTTCCCTATACTGACTTGTAATGAGCAGTTTGGGTGTATGTCTACATATTTTTGTATATACTCATTAACAAGCTGCACCAGCAAAATACAAAGCTATAAAAAAAACCCAATATAAATCGTGACAAATTGAGTGTAATCAATGATGTTAATTTGCGGAAATGTATGACGTTGGTCTGGCAGACGTAACGTTAGCTAACAGTAACAACGTTGTTGCTACGTCTTGGTGGTATTATTCTTTTTTTACCTCCACTTCCCATGTCAGACTGAACAAGTCACCACGTTGAGGTTATGTGCTCTGATAGTCAATACCTAGCTTTAACAAATTACCATCTAGTGGCATAGACTTGTTGTTCAGGTTAACTACAAATTATGAACAAACCCAATGAGATGGCAAAAGCTGAACAACACTTTGTGTGAAAGTAATAATGCCCTGGTATGCTAACTCACGCCACTCTACACATGGTATTGGAGTGTTGCTGAAGTTGAAGAAAATACAGTACAGTATACAAAGTAGTGTAAAGTTTCAATGCTGTTTCAATACAAGATTACAGCAAGTATGCTGTACCAAAAGTTTGTTGTTTGTTGTTCGTTTACCCTGTTTGGCCAAACAACTGGTGTTGGGTATGTATACTTCTTATACTACCTACAGGAAGTGATAAATACAGCAAAAAACAAGTGAGCGCTCCATCCAGAAAAAAAGGCCCTGTCTGGCCAAACAGGGCAAACCTACAGGTCTCTATTAAGCAGGTTGGGATGCTCTTCTCTGGTGCAACCCTTTGTGGTTTAGGCTGATGAGACAGCTGTATTTTTACATAAAAATCAAGTGCAGCTTTAACAAATTAACAGCTGCAAAATACATTTACAATTAAGTTACTCATTCACCAACCCAACCATTGTATCAAAAGCCTAATGAATTAGATTTTAGAGTAATCAAAGTAATCAAAAAAACCCAAACAAATAACAGATGGTGTTAGGTGGTCCCTGATGACTAATTCAGGTATATATTTTTTGTAGCATCAAAATGACAAAATGCTTTTCTACTTTTTGTTCAGTTATGTCAGCAAATTTTACATATTACCCAAGCCTTACACCTACCACAAGAAAAAAACAAACCCTAGCCAAAGAAAGCTATTTCTCATATGACCTTTCCAGAGGCATAGTTACAAGGCAAGAAGGAAGTGAAGGCCAATTGGTCCCCGGATTACCCTGCCATCAAATTAACACTCCTTGTCAGGACTTGACACACTGTGATTGCACGAGCGTCTATTTATTCAGGCAAGCTCTAGGCCAGCTCAGGTCCATTAGCAAGGCGCTGATATGCTCTCTGGTATGATAGCTCCTCCAGATGATCGCCTGAGATTCACAGCAGGTCGCAGGGCTCTGACAGGAGCAGAGCAGGAGTTCGCTGAGGCCAAGGGGCTATTTGGTCATGAGTTCAAGGTTCACCGTTATGGTTTGAATGCTAAAAGAGGAGAATGTCTTTGGGCAGCGTGATAGAAGCAGAAAAAGGAGTTAGTCACCTTAGTCACTCTGTTTGTGAGGATGCTGCTTATGTGAAAGGTAAAGTTACCACTAAATATAAGAGTTAGCCTGTATGTGTTGTATTACTAAAAGAAAATGAAAGAAAGATTCCTTACCACTGCTGTTTAGGACTCCATTCAGCTTAGTACATATTCAGACATATGCATCAGGCCGAAGCCAGTAATCCATCTTTTCACATTTTGCAGTGTCAACTTTGTGTAGATGAGAGGTCAATTGAATTTATTTTTTATGCATTCAATTGATACCCTTATCAAAAGTGACTTACAATGAGTGCAATAAGCTTACATTTCTAAATTGCCAGTATCACAAACAACCAATAGTAAAGAGACCACACAGCACAGTAGCACATATTAGTGTTCAAGAACCTTCACATGTGATAGAAGTGCTTGTTAGAGAAATGAGCCATGTATTATTTTTTTGGCTATTGTTGTAGATTAGGTCCAAGTAGAAGAGGAAGGTAGGTGAGAGAGCAATGATTTATTCCTTTGGGGCAAAAACTACATTTGTTGTGACAAATTCAGCAAGTAAATCACAGGAAAATGAAGGCCTGTGTTTTTGACAGGTGGACTGTTTAAGTTGCATAGACTGTTTATTAAAAGGTCACTGCCAAGTCACTCTGAATAAAAGCATTAGCTAAATGCCTCAAATGTAAATGCAAATGTTTTTTTTTTTTACAATACCTCAATTCTTCTCTCCTTACTGCTGAACTATGACACCATCAGCCAGAGATCTTAGATGTCACGATATTGCACAAAATGAAGACTTATACATCAGGCAAAGGATAAAGATCATGGCTGATGTACAGTAGAAGAAAAACAAAGTCAAAAAATGAAAATTGTTTGAAAGAAAAATGTTTCTTTTAAAATCAGTTTCAGTTTAATTCATTTCCATATAAAGTTATAATACAATAATAACTAGCTGAGATGTAAGAAAAGTAAATGTGCAGCAGGAACCAAAGAAACCCATATCTGCTGCGCCCAGACATCACACACATATTGTTGTTAATTTCATGTTGTGATGATGTGAATCTATATTTCCATTCACAACTCCTAATTACTCTGCCATTATGCTGTCTTTATCCTGTTGTTTGTAATAAATGCAGATATGATAGACTGTTTTGTTGTGATAGAAAAGCTCATTAATATGTAGACTACACAACGGAGTGGAATCAGTGCAAAGCAAAAAAACAAACATCATTTTGTTTTCTTGAAATCTGCGCTCCTTTGCAATAACGAGTATAAACTTGCCATTAACTTTAAATATTTAGTTTGATGTATTAATCTGTGGCACTGGGTGTACAGGTGTTTTAAATCTGACCATGGTTACACCCTGTCCATAACAGGTACCCACTTGCTCATGATTGATGATGAACCTCTCAATGCTTTCTTTAAAAAGCTCATGCATGAATACATGGCATTAGGTGAAGACTTTCTAAATCCCTTCAAGGTTTTTGTCCTTCCAGCACAAACAAAGTGTGCACTTGTTTGCAATTATTCATTACCCTTCAAATCTCTTTGAAATCCTTTCTCTAAAATGGCCACATATGAATTCTGGATATTGAGTACACAGGTTCTTCATCCGAGCAAGGTTACCCTTTGATCTATTTTGTATGACATCTGAGCCAAACAAACAAATTCCTCAGATTGAGAGCATTACAGGCTCTCAATCTGAGGCCAGTTTTCAATCAACAAACAGGTAATTACAGTTAGCTATGTATGTACAGTGAAAAGTTTTTATACATAGTCCCCTTTTTCAGGGGACAATATTAGGACGCATTGATATTATGTACAATAAAGCACTTATGTTCAGGCAGTTATTGCATGCATACTGCATACAATGCATACAAATACTGAGGTCTGCGTCCTATTGAATCCACCAGACGCTGGGCATCTTCTCTGGTGATGCTCTTCAGTTGTTGGTTTTGAGGTCTCATCTTCAGTAAATGAAATGCATGTTCAATGGGATTCAAATCTGGAGGTGGACTTGGCCAGTCAAGAACTCGCCACTTCTTGGCCATGAAAAATTCCCTAGTTGCTCTGGCAGTATGTTCCGGATCTTGCTATAAGATGTGTTGCAGTAACATGAAGCACCCTCCAATGATTTTGGAAGCATTTGCTTGTACTTGAGCAGACAAGATGTTTCTGTACACTTCAGAATTCATTCCGCTACTGCTGTCAGCAGTTACATCATCACTGAACTGAGCCAGTTCCAGTAGCAGCTATACATGCCCAAGCCATAACACCCCCTCCACCATGTTTCACAGATGAGGTGGTATGCTGTGGATCCTGGCCAGTTGCTTTCTTTCTTTCCTCACACTTTCCTCTTGCCATCACTCTGGTAGAAGTTAATCTTGGCCTCATCTGTCCGCAAGAACTCTGCAGGCTGTTTTAGGTGCTTCTTAGTAAGCTGTAACCTGGCCATCCTATTTTTGAGACCTTGCAGTCTAGCCTTTGTACTTCTGCTGGTGAAGTCTGTTCTCTGAATGGTACTCAGTGACACATCCACACTCGCCCACTGGAGAGTGTTCCTGATGTGTTGGACAGTTGATTGGGGTTTTTACGTCACTATGGTGAGGATTCTTCGGTCATCAACTGGAGAGGTCTCCCTTGGCCTGCCAGGTCCTTTGTGATTGCTGAGCTCACCAGTGCTCTTTCTTCTTAATGATGGAATGATTCAAGCTGTTGACTGTGGTAAGCATAGTGTTATGGCTGTAATATAGTATAAGCATAGTATACAGCTGATCGTTTCAGCCTTATATGACTTTCAGCCTTCCATGACTTTCATTGACATCTCTTCGGTCCTCATGTTGACAGACACCAATGGCAGACTTGAAAGGAAAATGCAAAGTTAACAGTTCTTTTACACCTGACTAACCAGAAACACCTGTCCCAATAAATATTGTCTTCTGAAATAGGGGACTGTATATAAAAACTCATTTCTAAATAGTTAAACCAATATTTATACAAATACCCTCTAGTAAAAGATGACAATCTGTATTTTACCACCATATCATCTGTTTGATTTAAAATCTAAACCTTTGGAGTATAGAGTCAAAATAAGAAATTTGTCCCAAAACATATTGTAGCTATAACCCAGTGATGGTACAAAAAAATCACGTTCAGGCTTTGGGAGGGTAGGGGAAAAACATGAGTCAGATGAATATGACTTCCACTACTGTTGCAGTGTTATGACCGGTCTAATGAGATCTATGGAGAGTTGGGCCTATCATTTTGTTGTATGGCCCATACACTGTCATATAATCCACAGTGGTATTGTCCTCATACACATCCACTTGGAATGGATGGATACCTTTGCTCATATTCCAGACAAAGGAGCGTCATGCAGTGTCTTTATTATGTTTTCAAAAGCACTCTTTTCAGTATTACAATGCTATCTTGAGTGATGACAACAGTGCCCCATATGCTATATAGTATATCTGGTGGCACCTCAGGGGGGAGGGCAGGCTGTCACAAGCCCAATCTGAGGGCAGATTCCTAGCTCAGATCACACAATACGCAGGATTCGCCTTTAATCATTAACGCCAATACACTTCAACTTATCCTCAGAAATCAAAGGCGTAAGGAGCGCCTTCAGCGGCCTCCGTGGATGGTCTCGCCCCTGGGCTGTAGAAGCCACTCTTCAAGTCTTTAAGGTCAGGCAATCAACTCCCACCTGGCTGACTATAATGCCGTTCACCTGGGGCAAGATGGCTGCCTGGCTGCTGTAGGCTGGGGAACGTAGTCCTTTCCCACAGTTTTCCTGTGGCAGATACCTCAGTCTGCCACAATCCACCATGCTACATACACATCTACCATGAATGTATGAATTGTTTGCTTTTTCCCTCGTCCATTTGTTTGAATAAAACTATATCCCTTGATAGGTTTTCAAATCGCAAAGGTTTGCGTGAAATAATGCCTGCAGCCTGAACCTCTCTCTCTCTCTCTCTCTCTCTCTATCTCTCTCTCTCTCTCTCT
>CABFOQ010023949.1:0-10907 GCA_900660455.1 Gephyroberyx darwinii
TTTGTTTATATTTAAAGAATATGTTAAGAACAAGAATATAATTTCAAAGACTTCCCATATTTTTGTTTATAGTTTTGATTTATTGATCTAGATTGGCTGCTTGGCAACTGATTGGTTGATGGCCACACCCTTAGGTTTGGGGTGTGGTGCTAAGGCACAAAGGGAAGTTGAAAGGCTTGAGCCAGTTTTGAGTCCTGGCTTTAGCTGAGAGCAAACACAGTTTTTCAACCACCTATTCTGATTTATACTGACATATATTGACATCTTTTGACATCTATTAACATTTAACATTCAGCATTTATTTTCAACATCTATCATCTTTCCTCATTCACACACACACACTTGAACACACCGCTAAGATCCTTTCCTTAGTGTACTGCCTTATACTGGTAGATTTGAGTTTATCGTTTCCTTAAAACAAATGAACTAAGAAAACAGAAAACATCAGTGTGGTGCCTGGATCTTCAAGAAAGAAGGTGCGTTGAAACAATCTCTACTATTGCTGGGGCAGTGGCTATAACTTGGAAACGGAATAGCCACTACACATAGTGAGATAATATCTCTATGTGGATGTACAGTATCTTTCACGTGGGCTGCTGTGTTAGTGTTCATGGACTGAGGTTGCTGGGCTGGTCCTCTGACTATAACTCTGTGCGGCGATTGGAGATCCCAGGCCGGGCCCCAGAGCCTCCCCCTTGTGACACACATTCAGCGTTGCACTACCAGCATGACTTTCACTGCTCTCCAAGGGCGGGTGGTGCACCTTCAGGAAAAACAAACAAACATGGAGGCCTTAGGAGTGCAAGTGTACAGACCCTGCTCATTTTACTATCTGTGAGTATGGTACCGCTGCACCAGTGATATTGTGCCCATGCATGAAGGGATGATTTTGGCAAGTATGAGTGTGAGTGTGTGCAACAATATAAGAACAATTGAAGGACAGTGTGTGCAGAGCTGCGGTGAAAGTATATACATGCATAGCTATTAATAGCCTTCTCCTTGTGCCGTTATTTTATCAGAGGTTATATGTAGTTTATGTTTTACCACAGGAATTTGGATTTTGGATGGATGCATTGGCTGCTTGCACAGTTAAGAGTTAATTGCAGTTGATATTAATAATTCCAGCAGAAAGAAAATAGAAAGTGAGTACTTATAAACTTGATAAAAAGATCTTGACATTAGAATATATATCGCTTTGACAAATGGCATAACACTTAGCCCATTTGATGTAATAGTTACAAGCAAAACAATCAGTGCACTGAACTGTAATGAAGGATTATGATAGTACTATATAGTATAATAGTACTGTGCATTTGAATTAGATGACCAGGATTTTACATAAAGTCTGAATAAAATGTTTTCTTACACTTAAAGTTGTAATGTAATGTCATTAGGTTTTAGATGGGGTGGTTGCTATGCCGTTAGTGTCCATTAGGCAGAGCTGTTCTTTGGTCAGGAAAGTGTTGTGAAGGTATGTTAACAGGAAGACGGCATCTTTCTTTCTACCTCTTCCAGTCGACTATCGAGTAACTTATCACAGGTTTTGTGTGCAGTTGTGTCTGTTCCACTTCTATGACAAAACTAGGATTACCCCCCTTTAACAGTTTTGGCTCTGAGCATCAATCAGTCCTGTTGGTTACCTCCCACTGGAATCAGAGCTACTTCCTCTTCATATTTGATTGATGCTACGGCCTGAACGGAATCCAAACAAGCACGAAGGAACAACGTAGTGAATCAGAATCAGAAGAATCGTGAGTCGGGTCGGGGGCTGGCTCTCCCAAGACTGTACTGCTATTGTTTTTCCTGATGAACACACACACACACACACACACACACACACACACACACAAACACAAGAGGAGGTGTGTGCACACACAACAGTGGGAAGTTAAACAAGACAAAAGAGCTTTTTATGTGTTCCAGTGGTCTGTTTGGCAAAAGGCCACCTTACAGTCAGAAGGGAGAAATGGAGAGAGAGTACTTGAGCTTTCCTTCATAGGGAAGGCGTCTGGTCATTGAAGTACACATCCACACACACACACACTCACACACACACACACACACTTACATATCTCTATATGGGGTCTAAGAGTGCTAACATGGTGCTACCAGTTGATATACTTTCTTCAGCATTTGGCTCCATGTTGGGAACTATTCCCTGGAGTGGTGCTAGTCTAATGGTTAAAGAAGACAGCTTGTTTGTGGGTGACTGTGAAGTTGCTGGTTGAAATCCAGGGCGAGGGCTGTTAAAAAGGTCTATTAGTTAATCCACTTAATTCATCAAAATTTGTGGAAAAACAAGCTATAATTTCTTCCCCCAAAACTAAAATGAAATAAGGCACACTGAAAGCTGTGGAGTAGTGGTCCATACTGTGCTAGGCTGCAGCTATAGGTGGTGTAGGATATGGCTCCATCACTGATATGCCTTTTGGCCTTGTGTCATCTAGTCTACCAGCCAAAAGAGTTGATTCAAAGTGAATCAAATTAATCTCCAGACACACCTAACCAAATAAGTTTTTTTTTTAAAAAGGGTGAAAAAGTACAGACTGTACCTATACTTTGGCCATTGCAATCATTCCAATTCCTTCAGAAATGAATCAGACATTTTATCTTTGTGTTAATGAAAATGAATATGAAGTTGCTTATTTTCCACAAATGTAACACATATGGTGAAAATAGTATTATCTCTGCTTAAGGTATAGATAAGCTCTTGTTTGGTCAGAAAATGTGGTTTTCATTTAATACAACGGCACGGTTTTGTTCTTGTACAGGGTTTAGTGGGTGTGGCATTAGACAATGAGATTATATGCAGTAAGAGGGGAATTATGGTATGTGCAGGGCTCAACACCCAGTGAATACGCTGTAGAACGAAGCAGTGTTTGACTCCACTGGCTAATTAGTGCGATTACTGCACAGCTGGATTGGCTAGACGTTTTACCAGTTTTATCAAAAGGATCACTCACTCCATGAAGGCTTCGTCCCGACAACTTCTGCTTCAGCAGAGCCTCTCTATTTTAGGACCACAGGATTCTGTCTGGGGAGTAGGCATCTAAATTTAAGAGAGTGGGAAAACTGAAACGACCTTTGATGAAAATTGTTCCTCTTTCTCTTCATATTGTTTAGTGTTTCATTCCAATATTGTCCCCAGACCTTTGTGCGAGCAGCGGCTTTGCCTCCTGGGTCGTCGGCATCAGAGGGTTCATCTTTTTGGAATTTACTATTGAACTGATATCATTAAGAAAGGGCACCTTGATATTGAAGGTTTTTAGGAAATAAAAATATAATTGTCAATGAGATTTTCCTTTTATCTTTCTGGCCTCACTGTCATCCCCTGTACCAATTTCTCTCATCATATTAAACTCTTAGTCCATCTCCCTTGCCCTCCATATCTCGCTACATCATGTTTCTCCTTTCTTGTCTCTTTTGCTTGACCTCTCCTTCCCCGTCTAACCTCTTTCCACCCCCTCTCTGTTATCACTTTCTCTTCTCTCTCTTCTTTCTTGCTTCTTTCCTCTCTTCATCTCACCTTTCCAGTCCACCTCTCTTTCCCTCTTCATCTCTCTCTCCCTCTCTCTTCCCTGCCTGTCTGACGCGGTGTCTCTCCGTCTTTTCCTCCAGCAGTCCATCAGACCAGCTTGGCTCCTCCAAGCCCCCACTGAGCTCCTCAGTCATGACATCACGGATCCTGCTGCGACAACAGCTGATGCGGGAGCAGCTTCAGGAGCAGGAGCGCCGGGAGCAGCAGAGACGACAGGCCTCCCAGTACCCCCAGACCACAGCAGCCCAGACTCCCGCCATCGATGTCAGTGCCCCACCCAGTTTACCCCCGGCTTCCCAGGTGCCAATTGAGGTGCTAAAGGTAAGCATCCGTGGTCCTTGTTTCTGATGGCAGGGGAGGAGAGGGGATAAGGACGCCTGTCTGAGTAGCTTGCTGTCAAAGTTATTTAAAGGATGTGAAGTTGCCACCTCTGGAAGTAGGAGTTGCATGTGTTGTCATTGTTGGCACAGGCAACTCTGTCTATAGATTTATATTGACTGGACAGTCAGGCAGTTGTGGTTTTACTATGATTGGGTGTGAAAAAAAAAAAAAACACAAGAGTGAGTGAAGTGTGTTAAAACGCATATATGGGGATTATCTTTCCTGAGAGAATTCCTCTTTAATGCATGCTGTGTTTCCAGCCATTTGGATTTAGCCATCTTTAATCCTATTTGCTCAGCTACATTCACATCTTTTCATAGCTTTGATTCCTTGGCAGTCTGAGGGACGAGAGACTGTTAAGATTTTCTGTACTAGTGGAGCGAGACTGTTACGTTTGCCACAGTGCAGCTTTAAACTTCATCAGAATACATTTAACCAAGGCAGTTTGGTAAGTTTTCCTATTTGTTATTGCATGTCTTTTTAGTAGTAGTAGTTTAGTAGTTTAAGTAGCAGCCTTAAAGGAGTATCTCTAAACACATTTTGTAGCTTGTTGTGTGTGCAAGTGTTTGAGTAAGAATCTGTGATTCTGTTTTATTGCTATTTTGTGGTCACATCGATTCATTTTTCTGAGTTAGCTTTTTTCCTTAACTGTATGATGTGCAAGAACGGTCTGAACAACAGTAATAAAAATATGTTAGGATTTTATTTTCTAGTTATTCCTCACAAAACGTTTTGGTGACCCACTCCAATTAAATTTTGTAAATTTGTATTTTTTTTACTTTTTTACTTTTTAAATCATGCGTTTACATCACGACACAGGTGATACAAGTGTGTCTGAAGTGAGTCACATTGACCCATGCGTATTCATGTATGCTTGTGAAGTGTTTGTGAATATCTGTCTTTACATTACATTTTCATGTGTTTTAGACTTTGCATTTCTGAGAGACAAAGCATTTGTTTTTGTCATTGACCTCCATTTGTTTATTCAGTACATTAATTCCTAAAAAGCCCCAAAAAAGCATCAAAGTGGAGGCTGCAGTGGAGGCTACTTACTGTGTCCAGTGTGAAATCTTCAAATCTCTGGTTAGGTTATTTGCTATTATCTTGTAACAATGCATTTACAAAAAAAATATTAGGATATTTTGCTATATTTCTTACTTCTATATATTATATATGTTAGACTCCTTAATGTAAAAGATGGGATTTGAATAGTTTATGCATTGTTAATGTTAATTGTATATCCTCATATTTATACTGATATGGTATTATTTACTATTGCTATATATAACAATACTATTGCTGCGCCATGAACGAGTGAATAATTATTTTTACACCAAACACCAGGCACAACACACTGAGAGACATCCAGGAACTTCATGTCTAGCTTGCACAGCCACACTTTCATCATCCTGAACGTGTGCGGCGTGGGCCAGCAGTGAAAGAGAAATATATTCATTGAAACCATAGCCCTCCTCACGCAGCATAAACATTACTTACACTCCATAATCTGCAGCTCTTTGATACCCCCTTCGCACAACACTGACCCCTTATACAATACAACAGGTTAGAGTAATTTCTGCAGTTTGACGAGAGCTTACAGACATTCTTCATTGACTGAAGTCCCCAAATGAAAAGACTGTTCAGCCTGGCGCTGTTGAGCAGGGTTAACCTGCTCCCTGTCTGTGAATAGATTAGCAGAGTCCACCCAAAGCTCAGGGGTACCAGGCAGAGCTGCTGGACCTCAAAAGTGCAAACATTAAGCTTAGATGAGTTTATCTAAAGACTGATTGGACCCCTAATTAACCAAGTGACCTCTGACCTTCTGGGGAATAAGTAAGGGATCAGTTTGGGGATCAAGACAAAGGCAAGCACAGCCTTACCACACACCGAACGCTAATTCAGTGAAGAATGCTTGTAATTAGCCCCACTGCTTTCATTCCATGACATATTTAAGAGAAAAAACACTGCTTTGAAATTTATGTAGGATCACTTCCTAAAAGGGTTAAAAATGATTTTTTTTAAAGGATTTATGGTACCATGAAAAGAACAAAGTACTCTACAAGGCTCTGTCCAAAATTTCTTTTGGATTACACAATTGCTGTAGCTTGTGACCACTATGCATGGAAGTATACATAGATGTCATATTGATACCTAATTTGGGTTGTTTTGTCAATGAATCCAACAATGCATTCAAGAGAAAAAATGTGGGACATTTTGAAGTGTGGACTGTGCTGAAATACTGGTTTATATTAATATAATTTATTAAAAAAACAAATTCTAAATGACTATGATACAATTAGAGTGTTTAACAATATTAGGCTCTGGACTGTGCTGCACAGGGCAGCACTCTGGCTTTAATTGGTAGAATGACCACAGCAGCATTACCACGCTTATTGACCGGATGAAACTGCAAAACCACACTTTCCAAAAATACTCTCTGAGATTGTATGCTAATTTCACAGTAAGGTTCAACTTTTAAAGATGCATACAGTATTTCATTGTGTTTCATAGTAGCATCTCTGTCAGAGGTAGAGAAGATCGGAGTCAAAAGCCTTGCTCTTATGTCCATCTTGTTAGAGGACCATTTAGAGATTTAGCTGCTCACATTAGCATCACAGTTGTGTTTGCAGGTTCCAGAGGCCATGTTAGCAGCTTAACTGTGAGACAATGTGCCCTATTCTTCAAGTCTGCGTAGCCATTGGGACATTCCTGTTAGTGTATCCTGGTAGGAGCATCAGGGAATGCCCAAAGCACACAAGTCAAAAAAATACAAATCGTTGATTGTCACTCACCCCACGCCCTCTCTGCCATCCCGCTCAATGAAGAGCTAGTACAGTATTATGCTTTGTGCTTTTTTTTTTTTTTCAGAATGGTCTTCACTTTTTTGGGTGTTATGTCAGTAATGCCCTCAGGACTGTCGATGGCTGAAAATGAGCTGATAAACAACGAGCTGCCTTGTTTCCTGTATTTGCAGATGCTGAGAGCCAGCATGTTTCCCAACAGTGTGTTTTAGAATGAGCACATTAAGTAACTGAAGTTGATCAAAGGCAAAGTTCAAGTCCTGTTGTAGTTGTAAATCATTATTTTACTGTCCTATGTGTTTGACCAAGTCTTCAAACTGAATACTTCTTTCCCCTCAGAGAAATTCATCATAACCAAAGCTGTATTTACAAACCTATTTAGTAGGTCGTTGGCTTTCAGCATAAGGTCTGTGCCCCCCAGGGGGCTTCATTCAACTCAGGGGAGGGAGATCCATTTAATTATTTCTGACAACTTAGGAGGGCCCTGAGGAAAAAAAGCAAGCTTGGGAACCACTGATCTTGACTACAGTAAAGGAAAAAGTAACAGAATTTGACCAGGCCGAGAAAATATTGTAGGATTAAGATTGGAGATTGAGTTTGTATATCAGTACATATGTTTGTGGTGAGGAAGTGAATAATTCAAGACATAAATTTAGTTGTATCGATTTATATAGTCATGTTACATTCATAAAGTCATGTTACATTTATATAGTCATACTAGATTTATATAGTCATACTACATCTATAAAGTCATGTTACATTTATATAGTCATACTACATCTATAAAGTCATGTTACATTTATATAGTCATACTACATCTATATAGTCATACTAGTATAGTATGTACTGTAGTATATAGTATATGAGACGTGTCTCAGTGTTAAGAGAGCACCTTTTACTTTGTCCTGTGTGCATAATGCCCTTAATGATCCATGTGTTCCTTTGTTTCTATTCTAGGCAGCAAATATTCTGTGTGTGTGTGTGTGTGTGTGTGTGTGTGTGTGTGTGAGTGAGTGTGAGTGTGAGTGTGAGTGTGTGAGTGTGAGTGTGAGTGACAGTTTTGTTTCTATTTTTAGGACAGGAAAGGGGCAACTACAGCTATGCACTGAGTTCTGTGAATATTAGAGCACGAGAGAGAGCGAGAGGGAGAGACAATTATTTGCACAGACTGCACAATTATTTGTGCAGTTAAATTACACATTACACAGATTTCCACCTCTCACAGACTGAGAGCAAAATTTAAAAAAATAAAAGCAAAACAAAAATGAAACACTAATACTTATACAAACTGATAGCATGGTTCTGATAAGATTCATTTTTTTCTTTTCTATAAAGTTGGATTCTGTAAATGGCAGAAGTAGCTAGTAGTCATGGTTTGTTTACACGCCTGAACGTCCTTGACTGTAAACAATTGAGTTGCTCATTTATGGCGCAACTATATCCGGATTAGTTTTCTCTATAAACTGCTACCCTATACAAAGGCTCATTCGTATGATCAGGATCAGCATTGCTGTAGTTCATAAACGTGTTGCGTATCAGTTTTAGTCTTAGAGGTTTTAATAAAGTAAAAAGCTGTGAAGGAGCTGCTTGACTGCTCATGACCTCATATGGAAGCAGGCATGCTAACAGTGGAAGTATTACACCAAATGTTATTGATCATTAGCAATTATCTTATCATATGAATGTTACATATAATATTAGTGACCACCTCTAATCAATCTCATTCGTAACGACTCTTGCCCAGAGGGTGGTGTTGCTTAATCGGTCACTGACACGTTGTAATGTGGGCCCCCTCAGGGACGACAGCTTTACAATCCTGTAATGACCAATTACATCCCAGGATAATTTGAGACAGACTCACATGCATCTCTTTGTGTGAAAAACAATAAGGAGACGTGCTAAAGTTTGAAAGTCGTGCTAAAGAAATGTCTCTGGTGTGTTGATAATGACAAAGATAGACAATTTCACAAAGAGACTGAAAGACAGACTGACTGACTCATTAATCCTTATTAACTAACTATTCATTGTTTTTTAATACACTTTATTTGTAGAGTGCAACCAAAGCAGTAACACTTATAAGTGATAACAAAGTACACCAGTTTACCATCCCTCCCCAAAAGACAACACAAATAACATCAAAATAACCTTAGATAGTAAAGGAGAGATATATTCCTCTCTATTGTTACCTGCTGTTGTCTTTTATGCTAGTTGATCAGATCAACTAGTTGAGAGTTGAGAGAATTCAGTGTTGCATTCAGGTGTGGTGCACCTCCATACATAGCGGTGGGTTTGTTTGAAAGGCCTCACATTGTCTGCATATGTGATGTGTTACGTGTTTAACTCTGATCAAAAATCTGACCACATATAATTCAAGATTTTTCTCTGTGTGGTTTAAAATAATATCTTAGGCATGTACAGAATATTAGATGATTTGTTAGCAGTCAGTTTCCATACATACTGAATATCCATGCTTAGCAATAGCTCAACCATCTGTAAAATCTTAAGCTGCATGTGTCCTGAAATATTGGCTGTCAGTTGATCTTTTTATATCTGTTCATTAGTCGTATCATTTAAAAGCCTCGAATGGAGTGTGCAGGCTCAAGCAGCCAGCAGTGGAGGAAATGTCAGAGTTCATCTGGTGTCTGTTCCCTCTTCAGCTCTGTTAATGAACCCAAATCCAATGGGCTTTAGCAGAACAAATACATCAATTTAAAACATAAAGTAGTCTCGACTTTTATTCATCATTGTGCATGATTGCTGGTTTTGAGAAATAAGGCTGTAATGGAATCTTTGATGAGTTAAGTTAGGGGCAATAACAATAACTATCCTCAGGGTTAAAGTGGATGGGGCAACAAGGTGTCCTTGCAAAACAAAGACACTACTTGTTGGTACCACATCCTGACGTCAGGAGATGTGCCGTAAATTTTATAGAGATTTTACATAAAACAACACTTAGGCTTATTGTGTTCTACTGAGATTTCCTAACATGCATAACTAATTCATTTTCTTGCCATTTATAAGATGAAGTGGATGTGTCTGTCCTCGTGGGCTTATTTCTTCTGGTGACACCAAGAGAGAACAAGCTACAGTCCTAGTTGATAGTCCTTCATAGCCTGTTTAAACAAGTTCAGAAGTTAAAGCCTCCAGTCTTAAATTGGGCCACAGAAGTTTAAAATAATGCTTGAGATGCTTGGATATCACCCTTATCAGGTATGTTTAAAATGAATCTTACTGTGTCTTTTTAGTCTTTTTTTCTGCATGGGAGGCTCTCAAGCCATGAAATAGCATCAGGCTGAATTCTATCGAAGTTATCGCTGGAAAAACTTCTTAAAGGCAACACCATGCTACCATTAACTACAGCAATGTTGTATGCAATGTGTATGGTTCTCCATCTGGTGATGCATTATCTACATTGTCTTTGTTTACAAACCACAAGGTCAGTCCGTCAGTCAATCGTATCATAATGTCAGGCAAAAGATGGGATGGTTTAAATATGTAGCACATGCACAACATTACTGCTCCACAAAAATGTATCCCGGGGAGACAAACAATGTTTCAAGTTTGTTTATCTGCTTGCAGTATTTGTTTGTGGATTATTAATGCTATCTACAAATTGATCCTTAACTTTAATGCATACAATACAGTATATGATGTATAATTAGTTTTGAGAACTGTGTCTAGTTTATGTTCATCTAATCAATACTGTAAGTAAGAACATAAAGACCTCTTAATTGTATTTATTTTATTCTAACAAAAGACTATTCTGTAACAATATGGCTGTTTTACTGCACAATAATTTTCCATTAACTTGGTTTTGGGATCATGTTTGGTTTGAAATAAGCATAACACAGTGACTATAAGCAAGATATATTGAAAAGGTGCAATTATTCTAAAGTAACTTCCCCAGCTCAATGAAATGTTTGTATGTTTACCAATATGACAGTTCCTATTTGGTGACATAGACGTTCCAGGGATGGCACCCACAACAAAATAATCAGTAAAGCCACCAACGTTTTTTGATCCAGATATTTTTCCTCCCACTAATATATATCTTCCATTGTTTTTCCATTCTTCTTCCTACTAGGTCCAGACTCACTTGGAGAACCCAACCAAGTACCACATCCAGCAGTCCCAGCAGCAGCAGGTGAAGCAGTACCTGGGAAAGCTTGGCTCTCAGGTGGTGAGCT